>JAVTVY010018616.1:0-78250 GCA_036873755.1 Hanleya hanleyi
GAGTGTCAACGCGGTGTTACGGAGGATTGTAGTGAAGTCGCGTGTCAACCAGTGTTAGGGAGGAATGTATGTGAAGTCGAGTGTCAAAGCGGTGTTAGGGAGTAATGTATGTGAAGTCGAATGTCAAAGCGGTGTTAGGGAGGAATGTATGTGAAGTCGACTGTCAAAGCGGTGTTAGAGAGGAATGTACGTGAAGTCGAGTGTCAAAGCGGTGTTAGGGAGGAATGGTTTCAAACTGTCGCATCAATCTGCCGTCCAAGAAAAACAGTTTCAAACTGTCGCAGCAATCTGTCATTGTCAAAGTGTCGCTGCAATCTGTCGCTCAGGAAAAATGGTTTCGCACATGAAAAACAGTTTCAAACTGTCACAGCAATCTGTCGTCCGACAGAATATAGCATGTCAATTCACATTTCTTCATTTCCCTATCAACAGTTTTCATTTATAGGAAGTGTTACAAGAAAATCGGTCAGGTTTGAGGGGTGTAGAAAGGTGCCAGTGTTCGCATGTCCAATCCATCTCCAAACAGAAGATACCCAGTCAAAGTATCGCTGCAAACTGTTGCTCAGGAAAAACGGTTTTAAACTGTCGCAGCAATGTGTCGTCAGAGAGAATACACATTGTCAAAGTGTCGCTGCAATCTGTCGCTCATGAAAAATGGTTTTAAACTGTTGCAGCAATCTGTCGCTCGGGAAAAACAGTTTCAAAGTGTCGCAGCAATCTGTCGTCCGAGAGAATATACCGTCTCAAAGTGTCGCTGCAATCTGTCGCTCAGGAAAAATGATTTCAAACTGTCACAGCAAGCTGTCATCCAAGAAAAACAGTTTCAAACTGTCGCAGCAATCTGTCGTCCAACAGAATATACCTGGTCAAAGTGTCGCTGCAAACTGTCGTCCAGCAAAAACAGTTCCAAACTGTCTTAGCTATCTGTCATCCGAGAGAATACACCTTGTCAAAGTGTCTGCGACAGTTTTACCCATCCTACATATTCCAACACTGAGTCGATATTTTGCTACCCTTTCTTGTAATCATATGAGGGGCCCTCGGTGGCCGAGTAAGTAACGCCGGAATCGCCCTACAGCAATTTAACACTGAAAAGTACAGATTTCAGGAACATTTCGCGGAACCTACAATGTACCTCTGAACTCTCAATGTACAAACTGACAAATTATCAAATCAATAACCTACACATCAGATTTATTGCTGCATAATCCAACAAACAGTTCATTCAGTGACAAACATATTCTCAACTTCTAAGTGATATGGTCATCCCTTTAATAATCCAATCACAGCATTTCAGCTATAGAAGTCAGATACTAGGGTAATGTCGAAGCTGGGTGTTCGGCATGAGTGTGCTTGAAGTTGAGTTTTAAAGCAGTGTTAGGAAGGAATATATCTGAAGTGCAGTGTCAAAGCGGTGTTAGGGAGGAATGTACATGGGGTCGAGTGTCAACGCGGTGTTACGGAGGATTGTAGTGAAGTCGAGTGTCAACCAGTGTTAGGGAGGAATGTATGTGAAGTCGAGTGTCAAAGCGGTGACAGGGAGGAATGTATGTGAAGTCGATTGTCAAAGCGGTGTTAGGGAGGAATGTATGTGAAGTCGACCGTCAAAGCGGTGTTAGGGAGGAATGTACGTGAAGTCGAGTGTCAAAGCGGTGTTGGGAGGAATGTATGTGAAGTCGAGTGTCAAAGCGGTGTTAGGGAGGAATGTATGTGAAGTCGACTGTCAAAGCGGTGTTAGAGAGGAATGTATGTGAAGTCGAGTGTCAAAGCGGTGGTAGGGAGGAATGGTTTCAAACTGTTGCATCAATCTGTCATTGTCATAGTGTCACTGCAATCTGTCGCTCCGGAAAAATGTTTTCAATGTGTCACTGCAAACTGTCGCACAGGAAAAACAGTTTCAATTCACATTTCTCCATTTCCCTATCAACAGTTTTCATTGATAGGAAGTGTTACAAGAAAATCGGTCAGGTTTGAGGGGTATAGAAAGGTGCCAGTGTTCGCATGCCCAATCCGTCTCCAAACAGAGGATACCCAGTCAAAGTGTCGCTGCAAACTGTCACTCAGGAAAAACAGTTTTAAACTGTCGCAGCAATCTGTCGTTCGACAGAATACACATTGTCAAAGTGTCGCTGCAATCTGTCACTCAGGAAAAATGGTTTTAAACTATAAGACCACAAAGCCGCTCTCACTGACAAGGTAGTGTAGAAGACCGCAAAGCCGCTGTCTCTGACAATGTAGTGTTGAAGATAAGAAAGATGACTAGATCATTCCGTATGCAGAGAACTGCTACCTGCTATCAGTTAAAGGATTATGCAGAAGACCGCAAGGCCGCTGTTACTCACAACGTAATCTAGAAGACCGCAAAGCCGCTGTCACTGACAAGGTAGTGTAGAAGACTGGCGCAAAGCCGCTGTCACTGACAAGGTAGAGTAGAAGACCGCAAAGCCGCTGTCAATGACAAGGTAGCATAGAATGTAGTGTTGAACATAACAAAGAAGACTGCATGATTCCGTATGCAGAGAACCGCAAAGCCGCTATCAATGAAAGGATTATGCAGAAGACCGCAAAGCCGCTGCCACTGACAACCTAGTCTGGAAGACCGCAAAGCCGCTGTCACTGACAAGGTAGTGTAGAAGACCGCAAAGCTGCTGTCACTGACAAGGTAGTGTAGAAGACCGCAAAGCCGCTGTCAATGACAAGGTAGCATAGAATGTAGTGTTGAACATAACAAAGAAGACTGCATGATTCCGTATGCAGAGAACCGCAAAGCCGCTATCAATGAAAGGATTATGCAGAAGACCGCAAAGCCGCTGCCACTGACAACCTAGTCTGGAAGACCGAAAAGCCGCTGTCACTGACAAGGTAGTGTAGAAGACCGCAAAGCTGCTGTCACTGACAAGGTAGTGTAGAAGACCGCAAAGCCGCTGTCAATGACAAGGTAGTGTAGAAGAGCGCAAAGCTGCCGTCAATGACAAGGTAGTGTAGAAGAGCGCAAAGCCACCGTCAATGACAAGGTAGTGTAGAAGAGCGCAAAGCCGCTGTCAATGACAATGTAGTGTTGAACATAAGAAAGATGACTGGATGATTCCTTATCCAGAGAACCGCTAAGCCGTTATCAGTTAAAGCATTATGCAGAAGACCGCAAAGCCGCTGTTACTCACAACGTAGTCTACAAGACCGCAAAGCCGCTGTCACTGACAAGGTAGTGTAGAAGACCGCAAAGCCACAGTCACTGACAAGGTAGTGTAGAAGACCGCAAAGCCGCTGTCAATGACAAGGTAGTGTAGAAGACCTCTAAGCAGCTGAAAGATGACTGGATGATTCCATATGCAGAGAACCGCTAAGCCGCTATCAATGAAAGGATAATGCAGAAGACCGCAAAGCCGCTGTCACTGACAACGTAGTGTAGAAGAGCGCAAAGCCGCTGTCACTGACAAGGTAGTGTAGAAGACCGCAAAGCCGCTGTCAATGACAAGGTAGTGTAGAAGAGCGCAAAGCCGCTGTCTCTCACAATGTAGTGTTGAACATAAGAAAGAAGACTGGATGATTCCGTATGCAGAGAACCGCTAAACCGCTACCAATGAAAGGATTATGTTGAAGACTGCAAAGCCGCTGTCACTGACAACATGGTCTAGAAGACCGCAAAGCCGCTCCCACTGACAAGGTAGTGTAGAAGACCGCAAAGCCGCTGTCAATGACAAGGTAGTGTAGAAGAGCACAAAGCCGCTGTCTCTCACAATGTAGTGTTGAACATAAGAAAGACTGGATGATTCCATATGCAGAGAACCGCTAAACCGCTACCAATGAAAGGATTATGTTGAAGACCGCAAAGCCGCTGTCACTGACAACGTGGTCTAGAAGACCGCAAAGCCGCTCTCACTGACAAGGTAGTGTAGAAGACCGCAAAACCGCTGTCAAGGACAAGGTAGTGTAGAAGAGCGCAAAGCCGCTGTCTCTGACAATGTAGAGTAGAAGACCGCAAAGCCGCTGTCAATGACAAGGTAGCATAGAATGTAGTGTTGAACATAACAAAGAAGACTGCATGATTCCGTATGCAGAGAACCGCAAAGCCGCTATCAATGAAAAGATAATGCAGAAGACCGCAAAGCCGCTGTCACTGACAACGTAGTCTGGAAGACCGCAAAGCCGCTGTCACTGACAAGGTAGTGTAGAAGACCGCAAAGCCGCTGTCACTGACAAGGTAGTGTAGAAGACCGCAAAGCCGCTGGCAATGACAAGGTAGTGTAGAAGAGCGCAATGCTGCTGTCTCTGACAATGTAGTGTTGAACATTCCCAATGAAGTATTCCTTTGACGATGTGGTGTACAATGTTGTCACAGTTTGTGTCATTGTAAGATAGTGGCACAAAATGACACAAAACTGTTCTACGAAGCTCATGCATAAAAGATTCAGAAATCATATCTCTACACTGTTGAACTATGCTTCTTCTCTCGTGCTCCCTTACATGAAGTATCGACCCTTTTTTGAGGTCATGATGATATCGTCATATCGAAATGTGCAATGCACATCACAATAGGACGTCCGACACTCCCGACTAGTGGATATTGTACGACATAAGCAGACTGATGGCATGGATCAGAGGTTACTAATACGTTTTTCATCCTGTTGTTTTATTGTGTTAAAAGCTCAAATTTGATATCGTTTTTCGTAGAAAAAAATATCAAGTTGTTGTTTACACAACTTCTCTGTATGCATTAATGCAAAGTGTACAGGGAGTATTTGGTAGAACCTTTAATTTAAAGTAATTTGAGTCTTGATAAAAACAGAACCCTGTCAAAACTGACACTATAATCTGGTCCCAAGCACGGTCAGTATACACAGGTTTCACTATAATAATTGGCTTTTTCCTATAAAAATTTAAAATGTACATTCATAACATGTATATGTAGATTTCTCAAATAATTTTTAAAATAATGTATTTATTACCCAAATCGTAAACCTGCTTTGCTTAAATGCCTGATCTCCATTAGGAAGAACAATACAAACTGTTAAAAACGGAAGTTAAAATTAAAAGTTGTCTCCCCTATAGGGGAGTTGTCTGCCCCTAGGGGAGCTCTCCCATTCATCCCAGTGAAGTTACTATATAAGCTCTGCTCACGCCATTCCTATCCTCTTTCTCTGTTTGTACTCGAGCAGTGCACATCAAGGAAGTGTTAAAGCAATACAGCTGTGTTGTTGTTGTAACTGCCGGTTATATCCTTTTTGATTGACTTGTGTTTCCTTTTCGGGAAATTCTTCTTACATTAATTATGTCTGAGGTTTCTGTTCCGATTTCTAATTCTTGTCGTGCGTGTGATCGCCAAGCCACGTGTGCGGAGTGTTTTTTTTATGGGATTCGGCTACCTGGAAGAAATATGCCCAGGCCCGACGTGCTTTTTTGACGAGGATCTCGACGGTGTTGGCTTAGATTTGTCTCATAGACTTCAAAGTCCAGTTTCATCGGCGTCTGTAAATATTCCTCCGAGTGGGACCGTCCTGCAGGAAGATAATATTCAACTTCTAGACAGTCTGACCTCTACCGGTATTGCATTGTCTGGAGTCCCTGTCAAACCGGTTCCATTGTTCAGCAACAAAGGTCTAAATCTGTCTCTCGTTCTATGGAGGGTCATTCGGACCCGCCTTTGAGTGTTCAAATTGCGGACTTACGATCTCCGGTTGCTACGTATGTTGATCCGTCACATCGTCGTTCCCGTGCTTCTAAAAAGAACTCGCTTAGACCCTCACACGGTTTGTTTTACCGTCAGCCACGTGTTTAGTGTCTTCGGACGTACGTCGCAAAATAATTTGCTCTTGTCGGAGATTTCAAAATTTTAGCCATGATTTTTCTATATCTTGAAATGAACGTCCGACGATGTTTCTAGAAATCAATATGAAATTCCACGCTCAACTAAGAACACAGTCATGCGTGATGGTAGACGTGTGTATTCAATATCGCGGTCTCCACACGAACAATGAGCGACCCCGTTTTGTTATCGGCAGTTTGTGAGCCTATTGTAGCTGGGATATTTTTGTCGTGATCTGTACGATAAACGAACAGGATTTTGCTTCGTTGATTCACGAATTTATGCATTGAATTTTGTGTAAATCTTCAGTAGTATAGTGAAAAGTATCCCCGCCTGACACAAGAAGTTCGTTTTCCCCCGCCGGGGAGATCCGATTCTTTATAACCAGTCCGTCAATTTCCATGTTGTTGTTGTTGTTCTGTTCGGACTTTGCAGTTTTTGGTAGTTTCACTTTCATGCATTCAGTTCATTGTTCCTACCAAAATGTAATCTCTTGTTATATCAAGTATTATTATGTTTATTTGATATCCTGTGATCAAGAGAGAACTTACAGAGGTTTTTCTCTGCCTTTCATGCTTACGTTGTTGTTGCGTTTGTGTTCGTAGCCACAACTCAAGCCTATACACTACGACGCTTTGTTACATTTTAATGAGCTTCTTTACTACTCTCTTTATGTAATTAAGGGTGTGTTGAACAACAAAAGAGATCACGTGTTTGTATATTGTGAGAGTGTGCTGTTCTTTGAAACACAAATTTCTGTTACTAAACATTGTGATATGTTTATGTTTCACACCAAATTGGTCCCATCTGTATACTGAATTACACTTACAATTCAGATTGGGTTGAGCATTAATTTTATTTCTTCTCTCTGAGAAATTTTATAATTATTAGCTTGGGTATGAGTGTATTTCTCCGGGAAATCTTTAGAAATACTCTCGTTCGAGAGTGTTTATTGATCTTCTCCTGGTCTGTTGGCCGGGCAAGGATCAAGCCTGAAGTCTTCTCAATCTTCTGCCTGTGACAGCATTAGACTATTTCATCGAGCGGTCTTCTTGTATTTTGAGCCCTGCGCAAGGATGACACGCAAATTCGTGAAGTGTTCTATAGGTTTTCTACCGAGTATGATTATCGGTACAGTCTACAAGAACAACAGACTGCTCTTTAGCAATGTTCTTTACCGTTTCTTCTTCTCGACAGCTTGTTCGTGTTAGGTCATTTCAAATTCTGAATTTTTAATGACCTTACTTTATCTGCCGGCGAGAGACTTTAAATGTATTTCCTCTCTTCGGGAATTTTAAATTCTTTGAGGATCTTTCTAGTTTACGTGGAAATCTCTTTGTTCTGGATGTCCGTGTACTACCAGGCGCAGTTACGTGTGTGATTAACGCTAGGAGCATTTAATGTGTTCATCTCCTCTGCGTTTCTAATTTCATTACAGTCGAGTTCGGGGTTACTGTTCTCATTTCGCACCTCAACGACGTTCCATTACGTCGTCTCGTGGTCCTCGTACACCTGTATGTCATTTGTATCCTGCTCCATTGTGAGCATGTATGTACATTAGGTGGAAGCAAATGGGGAAATCACTACGCCGTTTTTCACACACAACGTTTCTCCCGTTTTTCACATTGCGTCATTCTGTTACACCTTGACGACGTTCCATTACGCCGTCACGTTGTCTCATACACCTGTGCGTCGTTCTCGTACATCTGTTAGACATTCCGGTACGCAATAACGCCATTCTTCACGCATCGTTTTGCGAGATGCATATTTTATATTCATTCATCCTCGTTTTCGGCGTTTCCTACGATTCACCATCGTCTGTCGTCGGTGAGAGCGGAAGTCCT
Organism: Hanleya hanleyi; assembly: GCA_036873755.1. Classification (NCBI taxonomy): domain Eukaryota; kingdom Metazoa; phylum Mollusca; class Polyplacophora; order Lepidopleurida; family Hanleyidae; genus Hanleya; species Hanleya hanleyi. Next base: position 7,648 of record JAVTVY010018616.1, read on the forward strand.
TCCGTTCGGTGTCAACCTTCCCCTTGTATCAATTCATCTCGGGGTTTTTCACATCGAAGTTTACTTAGGTTCATCGTTACACTGCGAAGGGGATTGTGTTGAAGCCATTTTGGCACCAGAATTGTGTTGAAAGTAACAAAAATTGTGTTGGAGTCAACAGTAATTTGTTTTTGAACTCAGCACGATTTTGTGTTGATATATGAAGTTTAACACGGAACTATGTTGATTTCGACACAAAACATTTTTCACAATATTTTTCGCAGTGTACTTTGGGGGACAGTTTTTCGACTCTCTCCATCAAGTACTTCGTTCCCGTATAGACCGTTGGACCAGTTTTTTTTAGACTTTGGCATTATAGTCAACTATAGGGTTTTTCATTTCTATGCAGGACCTTACTCACTACGTTCGTTTTTCGGGTTCGGTCACTGCAGTGGATTTATTCGTCCTGGTGCCCAGAATGTGATGCCCTTCTGACTCGTGATATGAAGTTCAACTCGGCACCTTTCAAGGGTTCCGGCCTGCTTGGGCTAGGGTTTTTACGTTTTTCTTCCGGCATCGTCATTAGTGTAAGCGACAATATCTCTGCGCTCTTTCGGGCTTTCGCTTTACAGTCTCGCCGTACTCGCCAGCTGTTACCGAAATGGGATATTGGTGTGGTTCTGTGTGCTCTGTTTCGTCCGCCTTTTGAACCTTTACAGTCCGCCTCTCTCAAAGCTGTTTCCTACAAGACTGCTTTGCTGGCGGTTTTTGATTTGGCGTCTAGAGTGTCTGATCTTCATGTTCTTGAGAGATCATCTATGACCTGGATGGCGGATTGGTCTCGCTTTCCTTTCGACCCATTCCTGAGTTCATCGCCAATATGAGCCTGTTCGCTTAGGTCCGTGTGCTCAGCGTATTCCTGTCTCTTTGACCGTCTGCAGTGCGTGACATTACTTAAAAAAAAAAAAAAAAAAAAAAAAAAGAATACCATTGCTTCGTGGTTGAGGAAGACCATAAGTGGTCATATCTTTTTGCCATTAACACTCCCCCACTATTATTTACTGCTTCTTCTCATGCAATTCGTGCCATCGCTACGTCATGGCCTTTATGAATGAACTTGCCCCTCTATGACATTGTCCAGTCCTGTGCATGGACGGCAAATTTGACGTTCACCAATTTCTATCGGAGAGATATGTCAGTGTGATCAGATAGAATGATCACGTTTGGACCACTGGTGGCTGCCCAGCACGTGGTCAATTAACTTGCAAAAGAAGGGGGGGGGGGCATTTCTCATCAGCGCAGCAAGTCGGCCAGCTTGCTGCATCATCTTCAGTCATATATGTCCACCATACTACATGATCACCTCAATAGGTCAGTCAGCCAACTTACAAGACCCGTCTCATCGGTGAGTATGGTTTAGACATGGTTATTAGTACACCCACTGCGTCTCCACGACCTGGGTTTTTCCTTCTATTGAGTATTGTGTACCACATTTACAATCAAGTTTTTGATTTTAATCCACGAGTACCCTTAGCGTCTTCGACCCGGGTTCTCTTTGGGTGAGTTTTAGTGTGCTGTAAGCCTATACAGTCAACCAGCTTACGGCTTCATCGCTGCTATTCAGAAATTTTTATGTCCACATACTAAATGATCACCTAAGAGAAGTAATAGGTCAGCTTGCCAGCCGCCGACTCTCGACACATCTATCAAGGCCTGACACAATGATGAGTTTTAATCTTTGCCTTTTCTGCAGATTTGCTTGTGTCATTTCAGGTTAAAGCTATAACCTTCTTCTAGGTCATCTCAGCTGAGTCACCTGCGGTCAACTCACACAACGTACAAAGAACTGACACTTTGTTTCAGGTTTCCAGTGTCAGCAACAGGGATTAAAGTACAGAAAGTTGACAGAAGACGGCTTGTGGACTGAGGGTGGTGTAAAATGGTCACCCTATATGCCGCGGGTAGCAGGTAGATCGCCTCTCCCCTGTTCATACACTGGCTTACCAAGAATACTCTTAGTCGCCTCAGGGCCGGGGTTTCCTTCAGATTGGTAATATTGTGTACCTCAACCACGATCACAGCTACATGGATGAAGACACTCAAAAGATAAGTAACTTCTATTACTATTCCATAATTACCCACTGCGTCACCGACCAGGGTTCTTTTTGTTGAGAATTATTGTCATATCTGTGATCATTTTAGGTTGAGGCTGAGATGGCCGGGTGGTCTGGGCCATTTGCATTTGCTGCTGGCGGTTTGGTGCCAGATGCTGGGGACGCAGGTTCGTGTCTCGCACGGGACTGACCCATCCAGCACTAGTAATTGTACCTTACTGAGAGAGTGTCATCTTAAAAATAATTGGATATAAATGTTGTCTACTCAGAAGTAATAGGTCAGTTTGCCAGCCGCCATCTCTCAAGTCATCAATTAAGGCCTGACACAATTGTGACTTTTAATCTTTGCCTTTACTACAGATCTGCTTGTGTCATTTCAGGTTAAAGCTATGACCTCCTTCTAGATCATCTCAGCTGAGTCACCTGCGGTCAACTCACAAGTTCAACGTACAAAGAACTGACACTTTCAGATTACCAGTGTCAGCTACAGGGATTAAAGACCGAAAGTTGACGTAAGACGCAGAGTAGATTCAGGGCAACCGCTGTCAACACACAAGACCGGTTCAAGCCTCAAGGACTAAAGTACAGAGAGTTGACATTAAGACGGTTTGTGGACTGAGGGTGGTGTAAGTTGGTCACCGTGTATGCCGCGGGTAGCTCGGCTATCGCCTCTCCCCTGATCATACATTGCTTATCAATCGAATACTCATAGAAGCAACTGCCAGAGTTCCTTCGTATTGGTAATATTGTTTGTACCAAGGCCACGATCACAGCTACATGGATGAGACACTCAAGATAAGTATCTTCTATATCAACTCCATGAATTACCCCATTTGCGTCACCGACCAGGGTTCTCTTGTTGAGTATTAATGTGTCATATCTATGCCCATGTCTGTGTCATCCCAGCGGTTACTCAGCCTGCTATTGGAGCTACAACAAGGCCGAGGTTCCCACCTCCATATGTTGGTAGTGAGGCATTTAAGCAAAGCAGGTTTACGATTTGGGTAATAAATAATAAACATTTGTAAACAATGTTACTATTTATAACCAAATCAAACCTGCTTTGCTTTGATTGTCCCTCCCTTCCTTCCCCTCACTCCACGGCCTTGCACACTACAGGTCTCGATTTATTACAATGAGAAAGAGGATAGGAATGGCGTGAGCAGAGCTTATATAGTAACTTCACTGGGATGAATGGGAGAGCTCCCCTAGGGGCAGACAACTCCCCCTAGGGGAGACAACTGTTAATTTTAACTTCCGTTTTTAACAGTTTGTATTGTTCTTCCTAATGGAGATTAGGCATTTAAGCAAAGCAGGTTTGATTTGGTTATAAATAGTAACATTGTTTATAAATGTTTATTGTTTACACTTCTATTGCACAGGTGGTGCCATCATGTTACTGGTATATGAAGCTGCCTTTGACTGGCTCCAGAAGGTTTATTGAAGAAAACAGAAATATTAAAATATGGAAATCCTCTAATAATTCAACCACTCTATTAAAATTCAATCGCCCCTCAAGTTTTGAACAAAATTCAATCTGTTCTTCTTACCCATTTACTCACCCTGTAAAATCATTAAAATAATGGATACAATGGATTATCTGGATGGTTTGGACCAATTATCTGGATGGTTTTGGACCAATTATTTGGATGGTTTTGGACCAATTATCTGGATGGTTTTGGACCAATTTGTCAACCGCATGTTCTAATAACTTTGACATGCACATCCTGTGATTGAAGTATTAGAGGATTTAGAATAGTGATTTATGGAGATTCCACAACAATAATGGTGCTCATTACAGTCACTCTTGTTTATTTAGTTTTTAGCCTATTAAATGTCTGCTCGGAAGTGAGCTTTTTTTTTTACTTATTATAATTCTACAGCTTTAAAAAGTATTGTACTTGGTATTTCCAAAGAGAATACAGTTGATTATACACAATCACTGGTGTACAGATTGTTTTAGTGAAGCCGTATTTCTATGAATATGCTTCAGTAGTCCAGCTTCATTGATCTGAAAAGTCACACATTTTGTTATTCTCACAAATATGTCTGCAAAAGTTTCAATGTTCTATTTCTCTTGAGTTCCAACATGGTATGTTCATTTTATCAAGCCAATTTCTACGTTCCCACTTCGAACTTCCTTTGATATATCTGGCCACCTTCAGTGTTCAAAGAACTTATAAATAGACACGAGACGTCACTGGCCTTGAAACCATTTGAATTTCGAAATGTGTCATATAAGAGCATTATTGATTGGCTAACCTATATATTGGGCCAAAACTACCTCCATATTAGGAAGAATGACGCTGCTACTTGAGGATGATGTCACTACACACAAACGGCGTGGAGGTTCTGACTGGTTCGTCTCTCGTTTGTAGGTGAAATGTAAACCTCAGATTTTGAACACTGAAGGTGGTCAGATAAATCAAGGCAGATTCGAAGTGGGAACGTGACTTGATAAAATGAAGATGCAACATGGCTGCTGGAAAGTGATTGAAGGGATCTTCACGGATATAAATGTTAAACAATGGATTGACTCTGTGCATTGATGTGTGACCTGCTGTGTGGCTCCTGGTATATATATATCTGGTTCATACAATACCATTTCTGCCTACGATGTACACATGTATCATGGGAAGATATTTTTAAAATATAGTAACTGTCATATTTTCGACTTAGTTGCCAAAATTATCACGATTATAAACATAATGGTCCTCTCTTGAAATAGGGTAATAGGATACATATTGGCCCTATAATATTTTCTTCTCTTTGTTTAAGCATAAAGAAGTTGGTGTGTATAACAAGTCTATTTTATGCATAACAGCGTCTTTTATTGCCCTGGTTCTGACATTTTGTTGGAGATTCTTCCAACTTTCTCGAAGCTAAGCCTCACATTGGTTTTGAGAATGTTGACAGTATCTCTGAAATGTCAGCACCAGAGCAATAAAGGAAGCTGTCATCCATAAAATAGCCATATGTCCTATTTACATCATTTATCTCCAGTTAAAATATTCCCCCATAGTATAAGCATAGGCAGCAATGAAAAAGTTTGGGAAACAAATTTGCTCTAGGAGCCACACAGCAGGTCACATGTCAGTATGCAGAGTTTCCAAATTTGAATTCAGCTGGGCTTGGTGAACCAAGTTGTAAAAGCTTCCAAGATACAAGATACTGAAAAGTAAACCAAACAAACATGTAAGCCAATATTACGTATATATTTATGTAATTTCCATATGTATTTAACAGACAGAAACTATAAAAAGGAAAATCTAAAAAAACTTTTGCATTTCACCTTGAAAGTGATATTTTTAGTGATCATTTTGGTATTAATGGTAATGTGAAACCATGGGAATATATAAGGTTGTAGAACGATTTTTATTTTAAATTGACCATTTTTTAATGCAAAATACATGTAGTCTTACATGGAGGTAACCATTCATAATTATGCCAGTCAATTGGTTCATATTTCCTGAACCATGTCGAAGATCAATAAATATTGGATTTTTTATAGTATTTTAGCAGTAGGATTTATTAAAACGTGAATAGAGTAAACACATCGTGTATTAAGTGCCATCTGTTATATAGGTATCTACATGAAAAAAAAATGTTGTATTTTGTATGCATTTATTGTTTTACCATACGGTATATACAATATGTCAATGTTTAATAACTTTGTAAAAATTCGTATATGTCATATTATTATCATTTTACCTAATCTTGAAGTAAGGGAGCTGAGTAAGTCCTAATATACCGGTAATTTGTTTCCGTATTGTTAAGTTTGTTGGTTGTGTAAATGTAAACATAGAAAAATATTTAAGAGATTTTGAGTAATCTCACTAATACCTTGTTAACAATTTAGTTTCTGTAAAAATGGACTATCCTATTAAGTTAACTTCAGGCATCTGCAGAGAAAAATCTGCTAACATTCTACAAATTTCACTAGCTGTATTTTCAGTCCTTGGGATAAACAACATATCCATGCCACAGTATTTTGTCTCAGTTGACATAAAAACGGATTTTTCTACTAGAAGAAAATTAGAAGAAATAGGTTCTGCAGAACCACTGTGATTGGTTGGATGTCCTTCCAATTTTCTTCACCAGCCAATGAAAATAACAGATTTTCATTTGAAAATTTGAATTGTCCAATCAAATGTTTGAAAACTGGAAGATGTCCCTTGATGCACTATAAAAATCCATTTTATCATTTACTGATCCATTTTCAAAGGATTAAAATTAAGGAAACTTCTTATATCAAAAATAGAAGTTTTCATCCTGATAATGTGATGTGATTTAATGTTAATGTGCTCAATGTTCTTCGTCAGGGTTTTTTTGTTTGCCTTATTTTTATTATTTATCACCTATTAAACAGAAAGTACATGTAGTTATTGAATAATGAGAGTATAAAGGTTATGTTCACATGCTTCATATCAGTCTGGTTCGGACGTGGTATTGAAGAAATATTTAGGGTAATTATTGCAAGTGGAATGGTGTTGCCAAAGATAGTAATTCTAGTATGATTTTCAGATTGAGGATGTCCTCAGAAATAATCCGGGATATTGGGCATTTTAAGGAAATTAAATTAATTTTTGCTGTTGTCTCATATGTCCCTCTTTAGGTCTGTCCATCACCATTATTTTTAACATTTCTTAAAGTCGACATAATGATTGTGAAGGACGAATTGCAGAAATATGGATGTATGGTTGATTGAAAAGTGCTTCCAGGTCACGAATGGAAATAAGGAATAATTTAGCCTTCATTGGGAATTGACGGAATTCACACATTGCAACACAGGGAGAAAGGATTGGCCTTCGCCAGGTTAGGGAAATCCCGCTCTCTAAAATGGAGGTAAAAAGGGTTGTTTTTGCTTAATAACTTTTGATTCCTTCTCAACCAATGCTTCAAAACGTCTGGCGAATAAGTTTACCTATTGTTCCATGTTCTAAAATTAATTTGCCATTTGAAGAACCAGTCACCAAACAATTTTACTACTATTTGATGCGGACATATATGTCTGTGTGCGTCTCAAGAGGAGTTTTCTGAATTCATTATGTGAACTGATTTATTGAGCCAAAACAACCTTCTTTACCTCCATTTTAGAGAGCGGAAGTGCCCTAACCTGTTCACTGGGACTATTCAACCTATTGGCTGGTGTGATGGATAAGAATGTCCTGGTGGTTAGTGTCCCTTTTCATATCCTTTTGTATTGTAACCAAGGACGGACACTTGTCTCCAATGTGGTGAAAAATGTCCTAGCTGTATTAGAAGATAGGGGCGGACACTCTTAGCCACCGGACATTCTTAGCCTCCACACCAGCATTGCTCAGATGGTGAGAGCAACTCTATGGTTCTATGGGAGCATGGGTTCGATTTCCGCTGACGACCAAGTTATTCTTTCTCGATAAATTATTTCAATATATACAAATTGCTTCGTGGGGGCTATACTCCATACCAAATTGTCATTTCGTGTAACAAATGTATGACAGTCCAGACCAAAGCCGTCTCACTTCTTACAAATAATCAATCGCAATATATTAGGTGCAAATATAATTATTTCAAGGGAAAATCCCTGGCTTTCTGGTAAATGCCCACAGAAATACCAAAGAGAATAATTTAGAGTCTTAAAACTGATACAGTGTTATTTTATTTTTCCTCTACACGGGCTGAACACCAGAAATGTTGTTCTTCATAGCAAAGAATTTGTTTCTTTGCATTGCGATAAATGGTTATTTTCAACTGATATTTAACCTGTCTGCTTTTATTTAATATTAGTTTGCTAAATATTTATGTGGTTCTGCATACACATGTACATGAGTGTATAGTTATTCCAATGTTCTTAAGATATTTATTGCTTGCTTCTAGGATGAACGATAGGTTCAAGCTTGTGCTTATCTATGGGCTAATAATATACTTCGGAGGACTGATGTGTGTGTGTGGGATCGATGCTCATCATGTGATATCAGACAGAATTCCCAGTGATGCATTTGTGCGCTACGAACAAATATGGTTCTACTTTTTCTGTATATTATCATGAGGGAAAATATAAGAGAATTTTAATGATTAAAGTAAGCCACAAATAAAGATATGTTTCATGACTATTATTAAAGTACAGATTTGCTTTCAATTTAAATTTTCGTTGTTACCCCTCAGACAAAATGGGGGTATTGTCGTCATGAACCTCCGTACATCCCTTCATCACTGTTTTGTCTTTACCATCATGTTTCGATCATGAATCAAGGCCTGTAGTTGTTTAGTTCAATACTTAATCCCACTTGGGTAGCTCAATGAACCCACAGAACATTGTTCCCGATTTTGTTTCAACACTGAACCATACCCTAAGTCAGTTGGTTCAATATCTGATTAACTTGTGTAACTGAAAGAACCAATCGTTTCCATATAGAACCATTTTCCGGATGTGTTCCAATATATCGAACCCATTTATTTGGTTCAATATGTGGTTCTACTTAGGTATCTGAAATGTCTTATCACCAACTATCACTAATTGTACATAGAAGACCGTTCATCTGTTATCTCGTGGGATTGGCGGCCGTCTGTTTCGAGGGCACCAAACTCCGCCATTTTCCCCGGAAGATCCGCTATTATACTCGCAAGCATGGCAAATTTCGGCAAAATCCGGCCGAGTATAGACAGTTGTTCCTTCACTGTGTACATGTAGATTATCACACGAGAAATAGTGATTTAGGCTTTCAAGTGCCTCCTATAGTTCCCATATTTTTTACTCATTCCTATATTTTACTCAAAACCTCCTATAGTTTCCCATATTTTGACTTTTTCTCATGAAAACTTTAACCAATGCTCTAAAATGAGTCGGATCAATGGTCACGAGTATATATGGTGATTCATATCTCGCATTGCAATATCTTAGCATAAATGTCAAAACAAAATTTAAAGACAACAAAAAAGGGACAAGGATGTGCTCTTCTATCAGAAATATGACCCCTCGAACCAAAACCATTCTTGGTTGTCTCAACTATTCTAACTTCCTTATATGTTGTGTGGCAATTGATCTTTTGTTTGAGGTGTCACATTTTTGGTAAAATAGAAAATCCTCTCGGTAAATGCCTCAAAAATACCAAACTAGGTCAGGGAGCACACCCATTTTTATACGCCCGCCAAAAGGCGGATGTATTATGTGATGGCGGTTTCCGTCCGTCTGTCCGTCCCCCGTGTCCGGTCTATATTTGGGACAGTTTTCCATCTACAGTTCTAATTTTTGGTGAGTGGATACCCTACGGGGAGACGATGTGTCGCATACCAAAATGAAGGTCAAGGTCAGAAGTCAAAGATCACTGGCCTAAAAAACAGGAAATCACTGAAGTGTTCGTGTCCGGTCTATATCTGTGAAAGTTTTCTATCCACAGTTGCAATTTTTTGTGAGTGGATACGCTAGGTAGAGACGATGTGTCGCGTACCAAAATTGAGGTCGAGGTCAGAGGTCAAAGGTCACTGTTGCCTAAAATCAGGAAATCATTTATCATTGACAGTTTTCTATCTACAGTTCTAATTTTTGGTGAGTGGATGCCTTAGGGGAGAACGATGTGTTGCATACGAAATGTAGGTCGAGATCAGAGGTCAAAGGTCAGTGTGACGGAAAAATCAGGAAATCATTAAAAATTTCTAATTTTTTATGAGTGGATTCAAAAGGGGGAAATGAGGTGTCGCATACCAAAATATATGTCAAGGTTGAAGGTCAAAGGTCACTGACCCAAAAATCAGGAAATTATTGAAAATAACATTTCTTTGTGTGAGTAGATACATTAGGGGGACACAATGTGTCACATCAAAATGTAGGTCAAGGTCAAAGGTCAAGGTCAGTTAAAAATCATGATTTTTTTAGTACATTGAGAAATTACGGGTAGCCGTTTTGTCATGTACGAAAATTTAGATCCAGGTCAATAGTTAAGATGACTGTGACACCAGAATCAAGGTGAAAGGTCAAAGGTCACTGTGACCCCAAAATCAGGAAATTATTATAAATAACATTTTTTTTGTGTCAGTAGATACATTATGGGGACGTGATGTGTCGCATACCAAAATGTAGGTCAAGGTCACTGTGACCCCAAAATCGTTAAATTGTTAAAAATCATGATTTTTTGTGTCCATTGAGAAATTACGGAGAGATGGTTTGTCACTGTCACTGTGACTCTAAAATCAAAAAATCTTTGAAAATTACTTTGTTTTGTGTCCGTAGATTCATTAGGGGGACATGATGTGTCACATTCCAAATTGTAGGTCAAGGCTGAACGTCAAGGTCACTGTGACCCCCAAAATCCTGAAATTCATACAAAATCATGATTTTTTTGTGTCCATTGATACATTGACGGAAGACGAAGTGTCGTGTACCAAAATTTAGGTCAAGGTAACTATGACCCCAAAATCAGGAAATCACATTTTCATATACCTGTCGAAGACGAGGTCATGTAATGCGATGTTGCGTTCTGTCCATTCATCCATTAACATTTGTTGTCCATGCGATATCTCTAGTTTCAAGGTATGGAATGGTACCAAACTTTGAGTATACCTCACTCGCATGGCAAAGAGGAGCCCTACATTTTGAGATCAATTTGTCCAAGGTCAAGGTCACAGGCCTTCAAAACTGAATGAAGTTTAGCTGACCATATGTGTTAGGTTGGAATATTCTCTCCCCTACATGTATATGGCATTCATCCTGTCTCATATTTGAAACAGCTACAACTGTTGTGAAATAACAACCATACATTTAGTAATTTAACGGGGAGAGGGATCCTTTATGAACTTCATACCTCTTTATTAACTCAAGAACAAAGGTTTACTTCATCACTTTCTTCTTCCTTCATGAAAAATTATCTCGTCTGAAAGGAATCCATTTGCAGGAAAACTACTATTTTCTTATGTTTGAATATTGTCGATTTCAGTGTGGGATATGTGAGCTCTCGGCTCTTGCTTCAAGGTCAACTAGTTACCAAGAGTTAAGCTCGTTTTAGTTTATCATTCAATATAAGATGTTATATATGTTACATTCTCAGAAGCACAAAATTGTAGGCTAGCTACCAATTAGAATGGAAGCTATCAAACAACCTTGAAATTTGGACCAATGTAATTCCAGATACACGGGCGTATATTGAAGACCCTTGGGCTCTTGTTAAACAATTTACCATCGCAATTTTTCGAAGCTTATATTTGAGTATATTGTAAACTCAAAAAATTGAAAGCAGGTGTATTAATATGGAGATTTTTCAAGATATTGCTACATATTGTTTGATTTACATTATATTTGCGTTCATTTTTTTAGCTCATCTGGGCCGAAGGCCCGATGGGCTTATGTCATGGCCTGATTGTCCGTCGTGCGTCGTCCGTCGTCCGTCGTGCGTAAACATCTTCTTCTCTGAAACCGCTTGGCCGATTAAGCTGAAACTTGGCATGCATGTTCCCCCCAATGAGTACACCAGAATTTGTTCATGCCGTGTCGATACGATTTTAAATATGGCCGCCATGCGGCCATCTTGAATTTGCCATTGAAACATTGTTATCGCGATTTCTCAGGAACTGCTGCATAGATCTTTCTCAAATTTGGTACACAGGTTCCCCTTGGGGTCTAGTTGTGCAAGATACCTGTTCTGGTCTGATTCACAAATCCAATATGGCCACCAGGCGGCCATCTTGGATTTCCCCATGAAACATTGTTATTGCAATTTCTCAGGAACTACTTTGTGGATCTTCCTCAAATTTGGTACACAGGTTCCCCTTGGGGTCTAGTTGTGCAAGATACATTTTCTGCTCTGATTCGAACATCCAATATGGCCACCAGGCGACCATCTTGGATTTCGAGATGAAACATTGTTATCTCGATTTCTCAGGAAGTACTGCATGGATCTTTCTCAAATTTGGTACAGAGGTTCCCCTTGGGGTCTAGTTGTGCAAGATACAATTTGTGGTCTGATTGAAAAATCCAATATGGCCACCAGGCGGCCATCTTGAATTTGCCAGTGAAATCTTGTCATCATTATTTTTCGTTAACTACTGCATGGATCTTTCTCAAATTTGGTACACAGGTTCCTCTTGGGGGTCTAGTTGTGCAAGATACCTTTTCTGCTCTGATTCGAACATCCAATATGGCCACCAGGCGGCCATCTTGGATTTCCCTATGAAACTTCGTTATCATGATTTATCAGGAAGAACCGCATGGATCTTTCTCAAATTTGATACACAGGTTCCCCTTGGGGTCTAGTTGCGCAAGATACAATTTGCGGTCTGATTGAAAAATCCAATATGACCACCAGGCGGCCATCTTGGATTTCCAGATGAAACATTATCGCGATTTCTCAGGAACTACTGCATGGATCGTTCTCAAATTTGGTACAGAGGTTCCCCTTGGGGTCTAGTTGCGCAAGACACAATTTGTAGTCTGATTGAAAAATCCAATATGGCCACCAGGCGGCCATCTTGGATTTCCAGATGAAACATTGTTATCGTGATTTCTCAGGAACTACTGCATGGATCTTTCTCAAATTTGGTACAGAGGTTGCCCTTGGGGTCTAGCTGTGCAGGATACCATATATGGTCTGATTGAAAAATCCAATATGGCCACCAGGTGGCCATCTTGGATTTCCCCATGAAATTTTGTTATCGTAAATTCTTAGGATATTACTGCATGGATGTTGATACACAGGTTCCCCTTGTGGTCCAGTTGTGCAAGATACCTTTTTACCCCTCGGCCAAAATTTGGCCGAAGGGTATTGTCGTCGTCATGTACGTCTGTCCGTCTGTCCGTCCGTCCGTCTGTCCGTCTGTCCGTCACACCTTTCTCGTTACCAAGATATCTTCAGAACGACTTACCCTAGGCACACCAAACTTGCAGTGCACATCCGTATGCTTGTGACCCAGAACCCTATCGAATCTGGACATGATTGGTTAGAAACTTTGGCGGCCATCTTTAATTTATGCGAAACCATCACAGCTTTCTTGTTACCAAGATATCTTTAGAACGACTTACCCTAGGCACCCCAAACTTGCACTGCACATCCATATGCTCATGACCCAGAACCCTATTGAATCTGGACCTGATTGGTTGGAGACTTTGGCGGCCATATTTAATTTATGCGAAATCATTAATCTTGTGTATCTTAGGTACCATTTCTCTGTTCAGTGTGAAACTTGGTATAGATCATCGATGCATCAAGAAACTTCAAAGGAATGACCAAACCAGTTTCCCTGATTCGGTGAAAACCTTGGCGGCCATCTTTAATTTATGCAAAATCTTCAATGAAATATATCTCTGATACCATTCAAGTGTTCTATACGAAACTTGGTATACAGCATCGATGTATCAAGAGATCTGCAATGTATAGCCACATCAGTTCCTCTGAGTGGCGGGAAGGATGGGCGGCCATCTTTAATTTATGCAAAATCATTAATGATCTCTATCTCTGATACTGTTCGAGTGCTCGATGTAAAATTTGGTATATATCATCGAAGCATCAATAGACTTACGATAAATGACAGTTCTGGCGTTTCCGTCTGTCCGTCTGTCCGTCCGTCCGTCTGTCCGTCTGTCCGTCTGTCCGTCACACCTTTCTCGTTACCAAGATATTTTCAGAACGACTTATCCTAGGCACACCAAACTTGCAGTGCACATCCGTATGCTTGTGACCCAGAACCCTATTGAATCTGGACCTGATTGGTTAGAAACTTTGGCGGCCATCTTTAATTTATGCGAAACCATCACAGCTTTCTTGTTACCAAGATATCTTTAGAACGACTTACCCTAGGCACCCCAAACTTGCACTGCACATCCATATGCTCATGACCCAGAACCCTATTGAATCTGGACCTGATTGGTTGGAAACTTTGGCGGCCATATTTAATTTATGCGAAATCATTAATCTTGTGTATCTTAGGTACCATTTCTCTGTTCAGTGTGAAACTTGGTATAGATCATCGATGCATCAAGAAACTTCAAAGGAATGACCAAACCAGTTTCCCTGATTCGGTGAAAACCTTGGCGGCCATCTTTAATTTATGCAAAATCTTCAATGAAATATATCTCTGATACCATTCAAGTGTTCTATACGAAACTTGGTATACAGCATCGATGTATCAAGAGATCTGCAATGTATAGCCACATCAGTTCCTCTGAGTGGCGGGAAGGATGGGCGGCCATCTTTAATTTATGCAAAATCATTAATGATCTCTATCTCTGATACTGTTCGAGTGCTCGATGTAAAATTTGGTATATATCATCGAAGCATCAATAGACTTACGATAAATGACAGTTCTGGCGTTTCTGATTGGGCGGAACCTTGGCGGCCATCTTTAATTTATGCAAAATCTTCAATGATATATATCTTTGATACCATTTCAGTGTTCTATATGAAACTTGGTATCCAGCATCGATGTATCAAGAGACTTGCAATGAATAACCACATCGGTTCCTCTGAGTGGCGGGAAGGATGGGCGGCCATCTTTAATTTATGCGAAATCATTAATGATCTATATCTCTGATACGGTTCAAGTGCTCAATGTAAAATTTGGTATACATCATCGATGTATCAATAGACAATTCTGGTTTTTCTGCTTGGGCGGAAACCTTGGTGGCCATCTTTAATTTATGCAAAATCTTTAATGATGTTTATCTTTGATACCATTTCAGTGTTCTATATGAAATTTGGTATACAGAATCTATGTATCAAGAGACTTGCAATGAATAACCACATCAGTTTCTCTGAGTGGTGGGAAGGATGGGCGGCCATCTTTAATTTATGCGAAATCATTAGGGATCTCTATCTCAGATAATTTTCAAATGTTCGATGTAAAATTTGGTATACATTGTCGATGCATCAACAGACTTATGTAATGAATACCGGTTTCTCTGATTGGACGGAAACGTTTGAGGCCATTTCTAATGGCAAAATTTTTCATAATCTGTATATTTGTTACTTGACTGCTTGGTGTTCCTGAAGTCTTGTTTTAAATTGAATACATTATGAATGGCTGGCGCCCAGAGCCGAGGGGTTTTCTGATGCGCAGCTTCGTATTTTGGTTCATTTCGAAAATCCAATATTGCCGCATCTTGAATTTCGCATGAAACTTTATCATAAAATCTCAGGAAATAACTGCATGGATCATTTTATAGTGTTCAGGGGGGACAACACAAGTTAGAAACTCATCTATTGCAGTTCTTTAGTAAAAATTTCTCACAGCTACTTTCTCCAGTTACAGACAGATGACCTACAGTGCCGTGGCACTATCTTTTACATCTTCGCAGACAGATGGGGGTATGTCTTGGTTAGGCCATACCTCACCATAGATTACTTTCATTGGAAAAATGTCCTGTTACATCTCATTGCCATCGTAACAACCCAGTCGCACATATTTCGTACTCGACATGTCTCCCCCTGGTGCATATACCCACAAAATATTGGAATCGTGGGTTAAAAACTGTCCAATGTACTGTCCGGACACGAAGTGGACAGACGGATGAACGACTGCAATCACATAATAAAAATTGGTTCTGGTTATTGCTTATACAGCTTTACTGACAATCACACATTATATTTTGGTATAATTGCCTTTATTCCATAACCTCCAATTACAATCATGAATTTGCAGCTTGACCTCCTGTGAAATTGACTATGTTGCCAATTTGTTCAGGGGAGCTCAGTTAGAAACTCATCTATTGCAGTTCTTCAGTAAAAATTTCTCGCAGCCACTTTCTCCAGTTATAGCCAGATGAGCGCTACAGTGCCGTGGCACTATCTTTTCTGTATTTTCTCGCGTATTCCATATATGGTTATCAATAGTGCTTCCTTTTCCCCTGTAATTTCATAATGCTTATGGTTCGTTTCTTATATTGATAGCCTCGAGCTCAGTAGTATAGAAAGTGCATATTCACGCTTAATGAGGGCCACAGGTGGAGGCCGTTGTGGATGTCACGCGGAGGTCAAGGTCGCTATTGTTCCGGCAAAGGTCACATGACAGAAAGTGACCGCTGGGGTGTATTCCTCCGCGCTGATGCAGTCCGGCGGTGATGCGGTTCCGGGGAGAAGCCTCCGCGGACAGAAAGTAGTCCCTTGTCAATCAAGTGACTTCCAATGTTAATCTATACGGGGAATGAATGTATGGGTTAGGGGTGGGCTTTCCAGATTTTACTGTGGGGTGTGGCATCTTGTTTTCTTCGTCTCGCGATGTAGAACACGATGGGAAGGGTCTCGAAGACCGGCGGTGAATTTTTTTGAAAAGTTCGGGTAGGCCTGGGGTGGATAGGTCCATACTGGCGCAGTGGACAATGTGGGTGCCACTGAGAAACCCACTCATGGACATTTGCGGTATAGGGTGTGGCATCTTGTTTTCTTCGTCTCGCGATGTAAAACACAATGTCTCGAAGCCAAGCAGTGTATTTTTTTTTTTAAATTACTGTGCGCATGCAGATTCGGGTGGACGTTTTGGGGTCGAGGGGGACCTATGGTTGTCCGATTGGGTCGTGGGAGGTATCAGTGTGAAGCTCTAGTGGGGGCGTCCAGCTGGATGGATGTGGGGTGGAACTGACGGCCATTCTGCGCATGGGCAGTAGAAAAAATGTATTTGAATGGACCTTTTGGGGTCTAGGTGGACCCATAGTGGTCTAATTGGATCGTATGAGGTTTTACCGTGAAGCATTTGTGGGGGACCATCCGACTGAATGGATGTGGCGTGGAAATCCAACAGACTCCAAGAGCTCCGAGCTCCAAGAGCTCCGAGCTCGAAGCTCCGGGAGTGAGGCATGCCCAATGCCCGTCTTAACGCAGAGCCCCAACTCCAAGAGCTCCCAGTTCCCGGAGCTCCGAGCTCCAAGAGCTCAGAGCTCTCAACCGACCCATCCCACAGCTTCAAGCTCTCTAGTTTCTCAAATGGCGGCTTCTGATTGGATAAGAGCTCCAAACTACTCCGAACATCAGGAAAACTACCATGGCCATCTATGAACGGTACAGCCTGCTGCCGCTTGAAATGAAAGGCCGACTGCACATTTGCAGAATGATTTGACTTCCAATAACAACCACCGTAATCAGACTCTTTCACGAACGTTGCCTACCTCACACTACTGATAATTTCATCGATCTTGAGACTGGCACCTTAAACAACTCGGTCATCCTGGTCAACGCTGGTTATCGTGGTCATAATGATTCATATATAGTCCTATATTTGTACAATGGTTTTACAACATGTCGAAGAATAACGAAAATGGTGCGTGTCAGGAGTGGGATTCGAACCCACGTCCCACATATGTGGACCAGCACTTAAGACTGGCGCCTTAGACCACTCTGCCATCCTGACCAACGTTGATTATGATGGGCATAATGCGTCAAATATAGTGCTACATTTTGTTACATGCTTTTACATGCGTGCATGTCAACCTGGTAGAGTTACTTGTGAGTGAGTATGAGTGAGCGAGGCCTGCCCAACGCCCGTGAGGCGTGCACAACGCCCGTCTTAACGCATGGACGCACTAACGATGGTGAGTGAGTGGTCATATAAGGTCGTTTGTACACCATTAGCCTCAGTCTGTGTCCACCCTCTGACCAGGTAACATGTCGAGTACATGTACGTTCTGTCAGAAGACGCTCTCTCGCCGCGATAATATGCTCAGACGTTCGTCTAATGCACAGACAAGAGACACCACCGAGTCCCGCTATAGGTCCACCAAGTGGAGTAGAGCATCCCTATACAATGACGGTGAGCGGCCCTACGGGTTTTGGAAAGAAGTCCTGGGTGATGGAGTTCTTAGAAGAATGTGTGGCAACCCCATCTCCGACACGCGTTGTATGGTGTTATAGCCAATGGCAGCCCGCGTACGAGAATACGGTATTACAGAATGTGAGCTTCGAGCAAAAACGTGCATAGTCGACGTTCAACCGTCAACATGGGTTATACATGCTCTGAGTGCGAACGCACGTTCACCAGACATTACTATATGATGCGACATCAGAGGACTTTTCATCCAGACACCGATTGGCCAGAAGCCGATGAGCCCACTGAGGAGGCAGATAATGGTACAGAGACTGCTGAGAGTCCACCGACATCGTCTTTCTCATTTCACCCATGGTCTCATTTCACCCTCAG
This sequence comes from Hanleya hanleyi, assembly GCA_036873755.1. Lineage (NCBI taxonomy): Eukaryota > Metazoa > Mollusca > Polyplacophora > Lepidopleurida > Hanleyidae > Hanleya > Hanleya hanleyi. Next base: position 25,833 of record JAVTVY010018616.1, read on the forward strand.
CTTTACGCGAGTAGCTAGGTATATAATCTCGCTCAGTGATTCATGAGCGTAGATCATCACTAGAATAATACTATGTTCCTTTTGTATTTGTTGTGTAATTGCGTAGCGCAAGTGGTTATGCAATTATTTTTTAAGACCAGCAGTATAAGATGTGTTTTCTGTATTTGGCGTACCCGTATCTCATGTGATGTCACGCAGGGTCGGATTGGGTGACGTGAAAATGGCATAAAATCTAAATATACACCCTACACGCATTTTGTGTGTAATTGTAACTGTTATCCGTGGTTTGTAATAGTAGTAAGCCGTAGTAAGTATATCGGTTTTATGGCGTTAATTTCTAATCGAGTGGCTCGGAATTTCCTTACACCCGCAAGCAAGTGTCATAAAATAGAAACTTCTGCTGGTGTCAGCTAGTACATCGGTATCACTTACAAATGATGTACAGCGGCGGTCTGTAATACAGGTTATCTGATGTAACGTTTACTGAGAGAGTGCATGTTTAGGAGCAAACTTCTGTTTGGCAACTTAAGGGATACTGCCGCCTAGTTTTTACTATAGGATATTCTCGACTTCCTGGTGAAGAAAGTGCAAGTATAGCCAACAGTCCATCGAACGTGCTTGTATAATATTAAATGCGGAAAGTTGACTATGATTGTCACATTAACCTCTCTGCTGTGCTTTTAATGTTCAAACGGCGATTCCATTCCACCTATACACCATATTATAGGTATACTCGTATACAACAAAAAAAGGTTAAAGGTGTATACTTCCCAATTAGTTTTGAGTCGTATTGCTTTTGAATCCGTGTTAAACTATTACCTCAAAGGATCTTGTATCTTTAGATGGGTAAAAGGCCCCAGGTCAGGTGCAATGTACCAAAATAAAATTTTACAATTGGCATAAAGTAGAATATTATATTGTATACTCAGAAAAATTTATAGGCACTTAGTCTCATCATTCTCGAGTAACAGGGCCGTAAAGTAGTGCATTTGTGCAAAATAGTTGATTCTGAGGTGAAAACATTCCAATTGTTCTCTGTAAACATATGAAGATAAACGATAACCAGAACCAGTTTTGGTCTACGACTACGTATTGGAACAGCGAGTATGCTGTATCAAGCTGGTTCTGGTTATCATTTATCTTCATATGTTTATATAGAAAGAAATATGAGCTGTTTTCGCCTCAAAATTGGCTATTTTGCAGGAATGCACTACTTCACGGCCCTGTTACTCGAAAATGATGAGACTCAGTGCCTTGAACTTTTCTGAGTACACAATATAATATTGTACTTCATGCCAACTGAACAATTTCTTGTATATGTAATATTTTATTTTTGTCACTTCTACCGCACCGGTTCTGGGGTCATTTATACCCATCTAAACATACGTGGCCCTTTAACACTGCACGAATACTAAAAACTAATTTGAGACAATGAAGTGTTGAAAAACTCAAAATTATTTGAGTCAATAATGTTTCATGAGCCGAAATAAAACTTCACTAAGGCTCAAAGTTAAAATTGTTGGCCTACAAATACTCAAAACTAATTTGAGCCAATGAAGTATTACATCACGTGAAATAACCTGAGACTGAATTTCAACAAAACTAATTTGAGGCAATGATATGTTGATAAACTAATTTGGGGCAATTATATGTTGATAAACTAATTTGAGACAATGATATGTTGATAAACTAATTTGAGGCAATGATATGTTGATAAATTAATTTGAGGCAATGATATGTCGATAAACTAATTTGAGGCAATGATATGTTGATAAACTAATTTGAGGCAATGATATGTTGATAATGCTCAAAATTAATTTGAGTCAATCAAGTGTTGCATCAACCAAAATAACACTTATCTGAGGCTCAAATCTAACACTGTTGGCCTACAAATACTCAAAACTCAAAAAAATTCGAGTCGATGAAGTATTACATAAAGATAAATATGTCCATTGAGACTCGAACGATGTGTGATATTTGCATGCGAAAAACCCCTTCGTGTGTGGCGGTAATAAAGCTGATTTTTCTTGAAATTTACATACTGAAATATCATACTCGCAAAACTTGCGATGGTCAATTATATGACTATAACCAACACAGAAGACGCGATGCGATGTCAATAAAGTATAGGTACATGTAAATCAACAATATATTTGCGCTAAACTGGACTCCTGAAAATAACAAATAACGTTCGATAAAATTCCTTAAAAAAAATGCAATTATATTCAACCTTTTTATTTCTTTAAAACAAGTCAACGATATAGCGAGCAAATATAAATTAATTATATGTTATGGGGATATTGTTGACGGGAGCCTGGACTCAAGGTTCCAAAACATTTTGAAGGGTGAAGGCACAATTATACGGTCAAGATGTTTCATTATTAGGAGAGATGTCAATATGATATGTTAGCTTAGCTCGTTAATTCTGTACACAGGGTTACTAGGTTGCATCAATTAACTAAAGTCGGATATTATCACACAACATGTACCATGAACGTACATCAAAGCAATCTAATCTATTAATATGATCATATTAGCAAGTTGTACCTAAGTCTATAGATATAATTCTGCTATACGGGAAAGAGTTTCTTGCAATGACCCGTTAAATGAGGTCGGTGGCTGTTGTGTCGGATCCGCCTTTGACATTCAAAACTGGAATATCGGGCATGAGGAGGAAGTCGACTGATGAACTGTCACAAATGGCGGTCAAATAATATCTCAAACACCAAAAATAATCTAAAAAAACAGCTGGAAAATCAACAACGAACGGTGCAAAGATGCACGCGACTTCATTTCGAATGTAGATAAAATCAAGCGATGGATGAACCATGTATAGTTGGTGGTTTTGAGTTTGATTGAACACTCAAAATGATTCAGAGATTTCTCCTGGAATGCAGTCCAACTCAATTCAAAACTACATTTTCAGGAATTATAGCCTGATATTTTGGTATAATTATCACACGTGGGTTTTGGATAGAACTAACCTTTAAATTGGTTGAATATGCTATATAAGTTTCATATTGTAAATAATAACTTATCAATATAATGGTAACAGCCGTCTTCAATAATTTCGCCCAAAAATTGTCCTGATCTCACTTCATCTGTACGATACAACGTACCGTTACCCTTATAATAATAAAGAATCATTGTGCGTTTACCATATAGAAAGACACTCTCTATAGCAGTTACGTTTGGCAAACCAAATATGAATTTCTTCTATTCTGCAATAACGCCGCGTGTTCCGAAAAATACCCAAGTGTTATACTAAAATGCCTAATGTCAAAAATGACGTAGAAAACAGCGTTCAAAGTATCTTGAGTATTTGTACCGTGATAAAGGACATGTGACGTTTACGAAGAAAAACTCCTTATGACGGTAAAGTTTACTTTAAAGATTGATCAAAATCTGCTCCCTGATGGTCTATATTTTTGATTTTTGAGGCATTTCTACAGGGAGAATTTTCTCTTGTAACAAAAATATGACACCTCAAGCCCAAACCATTCTTATAATTAAACTTTCTATATATTGTATGGAAATATAATTTTGGTTCGATCGGTCATATTTTTGCTATAGAAAAACTTCCCTAGAAATGCCTCAAAATAGGCATGGGGCGAATTTTGATCAATTGTTCGGGCCAAATCATTGTATGACATTTATTTGGAGCTAGGTTTCCCCGACGCAAACTTCACTTCATGAAATAAATAATAAAATTAATGTTAGATTAGCCCAAAGTTACAAGGAATATTCCTGGAGTTTAAATTTGAAAGCGACGTCAAACTCTATTCACTCACTCAGGCTGAAAACTTATAGGAAAATGTAACTGAATGCACACAGAAAGATGAGAGATTATCGGCTGGCTGAATCTGTGAATCAGTATGATTTTATGAATGGATGTATTTGGAATCTGAATGAATATATTGGTGTCATATAGTATTTCTGATTGATAGTAAGCCAGGTCAAATCGAGATTGGTACCTCCACCATTGCCTATATTAAATTTTTACACGGTGAAACATCCTGATAAATAGTAGTTAAACTTGGTATATTGAAAGCACATCCGTATTGTACAAACATACCCTGCAGTGCTGACCACGATTCAATAAAAAAAATATTCACTTAAATTATATGTGGTAATTGTTAGGATATTCGCAAACTTAACTGAAATATGTCGGTCAATTTTATCAATAAATGTAATTTTATGGTAGTTTTTCTCTGTTCCCTTATTATTTGTGTGTTAGATAAAACAAAGTTCTCCATTTTGTTGGGACGGTATATAAATGATCTGGTGACCCCAATCCTATTTCATTTGTCTAATTTATTTTTATAAGCATGCTATAATTTGTTTATGGGAAGAAAGGTTTCGGTACGAAACATTTTATACAGGTGAACCAAAATGGTATATGTTCCGTGATGCACCATTTGCGTACACTTCGCCATCCGCGTATAGATGACCGAGATGGTTACAGGTTGATGATGCACAAAACATTTTGAGTATCATAGGAAACTGTTCGAGTGAACGATGAAATACTGTTTAATAAACACAAATTTAAGAATATACACACCATTATTTACAAATAACCACATGGCCATATCGCTATAGAGAAATTCCCTGCTATAATAACGAGCTGCTCCCTGTAGATTAATGTTTAACTGTTGTTAACGACTTCTCCCGTCGCACCTGTTCACACCTGTCATTACGCTCTCGTTCGTTTGAAGGTAGAAAAATGTGATTCACGTTATCGATGTATCTGTGGCCCAGAAGCGGTTAAAATGTAACGGTAAATTACCCATTTTGCCTTTTTATAATATTTCATATATAGTTTTATCTTTAATATTTAGAATATTTCGATATTGAATTAGTAAGATATAGGCTAATAGTATTTTATCAGTTGTTACCAGTGTAACATATAACCATAACTCGGTTATCACACTTGGCTATTGTTGTTTACCCTGGTAACACGGTATCCATGCATTTACGTTCACCTTAACAGTGGACGAGTGTGTATTATAACTGAAAGCAGAATGTTTTTGGCGGTATAGCATTACAATAATATCGCGATGTCGCGGTTTCCTAAGGATATATATGGTTAAAACAGAGATTTAAATATATAGCGGTAAGATGGCTTTTTGTATCACCGGTAGATCCAAGATTGGGAGATAATTAGACGTATAACAACATAGACGTATTATGCTTTCGTTGACAACATTGTAGAATATAGGCCTACATCTGATTTACTCTGCAATATAAGTTTAGTAGTCTTTGCCATATCTTATCCTTTAAAGTTGTCACATGCAGCACTTGATATACAAAAATCTCAGTTGACTGTCAAAGCAATCGATAAGACATTCAAACCAAATACACTAGAATGAACTGAAAGTAACTCCGAAAATGGAAGTGATATAATATTCTATATTTCGGCTGTGATTTTGCCATCGACATGCAGGAATCATTTGTAATCCTGCCGATGGCATAATCACAGCTGAAATATGAAATATTATATCACAATGACTTCCATTTTAGTTTATGTAAAACTAATTTGTGGGAAAAATGGGCTTTAAAACGTAATACAACCATGGCTTCATGACTTTATATAATCATTGGATTAATCCGCGGCGGCTGTTTACCAGCTATATATAATTAATAACATGGTGTCCATCAAATGGCTGGACCACCATGCACCCCCTCCTTCCACACCCCTTGCCCCGCTCTATCCCCCCCCCCCCCCGAATTGCCCCTAAACACTACACATTCAAACCCACCTTCAGCACCACACTGTCACAGCTCGTGCTAATTTATGTGGTGCTACTGCAAGAAATAACGCGTTGTACGTATTTCTAGCTATCTTAAATTGAATATGGTTGTCATGTGACCATCACTTTCAATCGAGTTTTAAAATTAGGCCTACTTTCAACTACAAATAACTGGCAACAACAAAAGAAACTTTTGACATATAGAGACTACATTGATTTGAATATGCGTGGTTTTATCTTCATTCAGATTAAATAATTCTGTTAAATAAATTCAAGTTATTCTTTTTTTTCAAATAGGCCTCACAGACTTGGACTTGGATTTTGCATGCTGAGAATCGACTCCAATATTCTTTAATCATGGCTGAATTTGAGGAACCGAAAATAGAAAAGAATATCCGACATTTTGTGTCTTTGAGGACTGCAGAACCCGTGTACCTCGAACTCAGACCGGAGTTGATCATAATACGCCATCTGTCCAAGTATGGCTCCAGTATTCTGGCAACGTTCTGGATCAAAGTTCTCCAACACCCCAACAATTACCCTGTCAAGAGGTATCCATATAGAAAACTGTACGATACCAAAGGTAACTGGAAGGTGGTACTACAAGTGGATGACATCATTATAACAGTGTTCACGAAGACAGGGACACTGGGACTGAGGGGAGTATTCGTTTTACAATGGTTTAAGGACCGTTTTCAAGGAATAATGGACGCGTACGAAGCTCCCATAGACAGACCTCAAGAACTGACCCACCCGTACCGGTCGTTGGAGAGGTACGAGGATAAACTGGAAGCTGAAAAACTGGAGAGGAGAGGTAATACATTTAGCCAAGAATGCTGAATCTTCACTCGAGTATTTTTTCTCTTTTCTTCTCCAAATGTTATGTTGATCCATTTTAATTTTTTAAGGGGGAAAAATATTATTTATTTTCACGATCTGTGTAAAATGAAAGAATGTCGGTTGATAAAATTGTCCGGGTCCAATCTAATAACCTAGCTAAGACATTTTTCCCCCATTTGCTACCCGAGTAAGAAATATTTTCCGAAAGAGAAACATATAAAAACGGACATTGTTTGCAGGGACTAACTTTCTTTCCGTTCTCACTTGACCTGATTAATTGATGGCATAAATATGTTGACATATAATGAAATAATATTATAGTCAACAACAGTGAAAACATACTCTAGAATAAGACAATATACCATTGTCCTCAACATAAAATCTCAATATACCATTGTCCGCAACATAAAATCTCAGGAAAAATATTACATGTTGACAATTCTTTCAAAGCGAAACATTGTATAATAATTTATAGCACTTTTTCAAGGAATATTTTGTCCATTTTATAGCACTGAACCACTACAAAAACCTGGACGTCATCAACGATTCTCATGATGATGAGAGAAGAGAAAATTATCGATTCTTTAGACCAATAGAGACCGCTCCGAGAACCCTCACGGACAGCGAACCACCAGTGATTCCTCAAATGCTCCAGGAAAATGGGGGTTCCTTGGTGAACCCGAGAGAGAGAGGTGAGGATCTTGACAACCAAACTGGTGACATGTCCTCAAACGCAGCCCAGGTGGACTTGTTGGATGTCTCGTTTCCGCGTGCTGCTCTGGTTGAGGACGAACTATCTGAGCCCCCGACGGAAGTGACATCGTTAACCAGGGAGGAAATCACGGAATCAAGAGGAGATGATCTCATAGACTTTTCCAGCTCTGGTCCCGAAACCACGGGGACCAACCAGGAAGGAGAAACGGAGGAAGCAACGGCGACAGAGACGACGGAAACAGTCACAAGGGCAGAACTTCTAGATAATTCGGATGGTTCCGAATTGCTCAAAGATGAACGAGAAGACAATGTAATTGAACCTGTTGGTGATATGGTTACTATACCCTCGTTCTTGGTCACAGAAAGACCAGATAGTCAAAGAAGAGATGTGGAATTCAGAGAGACGTGCGAGTCACCCATCCGAATACAACTTAGGAAACTGAATGAAGACCTGAAACTACAAGGGCTTGACTTGGTGAGTTGTGGAGGAGATCTTTTGTTGGTCCACATTTGATTCATTTTCAAAGAAACGTTAACTGTATATAGGAATGAACAAATTTATGTCCATGATCAGACCACTCTGATGCTATATCGGGCTGACCATTGTCATTGTACATCCCTTATGGTGACTGCAAGGGCGTCGAAAAGTTTGACGGCGTTGTTGGGGAGGGAGAGGGGGAACGGGGGTGAGAGGGGGTCGGCGTAGAATAGTTTTTGAAAACTAATGGTAGAATGTCTTATAACAGTGGCGTTCACCAAAGATGGTCATGGAAATACACTGATACAAGCTGAAATTTGCATTCAATTAGAGAATTCAAATAACGCGATTTTTCTTTGTATGTGCTATTTTTGCTATAGGCCTATATGTTTCTTCTTTTTGTTTCTCCCCCCCGATTTGTACCTGCTGTGTATGTGTTTTATATCTCCATGGTGTCCAAATGAACAGTCACAATCAAAGCGTGTCGGAGATACATACATGCACTGGAGAACGACTTGGAAATTCATTTGGATAAGGAACAGTGATTAGGATTTTATGTAAAAGAACATCATGTCTTGCTGGCATTATTGAAAAGTGCTGACCGCTTCTCTCTTGTAAAAATCTTATATTTTATAAAGATTTGGAATTGGTGCTAACTGTCATACGAAATAGGTCTTTGGATTATGACGCGGAAATTCATTTATAGACGACGACTGAATATTGAATGTCGGATCTGACGCTTGCTGCTGCACCCACGAGTTAAGAAATCATATTCTCACGTCAGAAATATCACAGGCATTGCTATTCACTATTGTGAATAATTTGGGTTAGTCACTTAATACTCCAACTCTCCTTATGCAGAATATATAGTAATAACCCAAGTCTGCAAGGAGAACCAGGGTCGTCATTTTGCAGCTCAAAACAATAATGTCCAACATCCTCAGATTCCTTACACTGTCAGAAGGATTTGGTATAGACATGACGTACATGTACCAACTAAATTTGGGTCAAAGGAACCCAAAAGATTTTGGTCACATTGACCCAAAATATTGGTCAAAACGAAATTTGACCCAAAATCTTTGGATCCGTCATATCTATACTCAAAAATATTACGTCAAATTGGCCAGATCCTTGTGACACTATACTGTTGCTGATTGGGCCTCTCCTATCTTACTCGTTAGAAATATTAATATATTCCAGTGGGTTATTAATGCATACACACAATCTGATTAAAACTCAGACTTAATAACCGTTCCTCTATCGGACATGTCGCTGGAGGAGCGGTTATTAAGTATGAGTTTTAATCAGATTGTGCATACACTAGGATTGGAGACAATATTTGTATTCGAGATAAATGTCGTTATTTAATTTACCAATTTCACCGTTTTTGTACAGTGGCTCGGGGATACCTTAGACGAACAGCTCGAGTTATTGAGTACGGGATGTGTCAAAGACGGACCTTCCTATATCTACATGTTGTGGAAGTCCCTGCTGCACAGGTTTATGACTGATGAAAACACGACAGTCTATATCGCATCGCCGTATTTGGACAAGCTCCGCCTTCAAGACATTTGTCACGCCCTCCTTCGCAATCGCCTCAACGCTTCCGTAGACGCCGTCTTCGTTAGACACCAATGTGACCCCATCCTTCAAATCTCGGACGTGAAAAGGAGGGCAATACGGGAGTTCGAAACTAGAGACCAAGTTTTCCTAGAATATAAACTCTATAGCTCCTTTGTCTACCCTCTGAAGGAGTTCCATTATAAATTTCTCGCTGGTGTTAAAGACGGAGTGGCGGAAATTATGATCACAAGCGCAGATTTTCACGCAAATCATTTTGAGAACGACGTACTGGATTCCGTAGCTTTCCTGAAAATGTCGGAAGAAGAATTTCGTATCCGCTACCTGGGCCCACTTTTGAAATAAACCGGATGACTATTTTCATCTTGCATGTGATATTGACGGTAAAATTTCTCGATGTGATAAAATATAGATTTCGGGGAAGTTGTGGCTGAATTAAAACTCTAAATAGAACACGAAAAATGTTTCAAAAACTATAACCGGGAATACTATAAGCTCAGACGGCTGATATTCGTGGTATATTATCCATCAGGCAAATATGTATTTTTATAATGGTGATATGGTGAGCAATTCGTAATCTAAATGCAAAATGGCCTAGTCTTTCAAATGACTCAAGTTAATTCGATTGCATTGTTTATGAAATTTCATAGAGATATAGAACACAGAGAAAAGCTTGATGAGGACAGATAAATGTTGTCTTGTATATATATATATATATATATATATATATATAATCATCACCAATTGTACACGATTTATACTCATATGTTCTTCATCGTGCAAATTGTTTTCAAAAGACAAGCCACTGTGATACGCAATAACATATTCCATTTATGGGTTCACAATTTAAACCTGGGTCCTTTAGTTTATTATATCTTACGAATAATTATTCCCACATTTTTAAAGGAGATATTTATAAGGATACAATTAATTTTTTATGCTCTATATTGTTTAGTCTCCGAAATTGCTTGTTCTGTGAGGTCATATGAAATATCTATAACAACATTGAAGTCCTTTTCCGATGATTTAATTTACGCAATAATAGTGAGTCCTATACTCTTTAACGTGTACCAAACCCTCAGTGATAGTTTAGAAGCACGATTCTATATGTCCTTTATTCTTTATGTCATGGATGTATTACTGAATAAAGCTGGAAGCTGAGAACATCTTTTCTGAAAAGGAAAAAAATATGGATTCTACACTTATACGGGTTACTCTACACATATTTCATCATATATTTTCCCCCTCAGAATGTTGCAGTAGTTATTTTCAGTTGCTTTATTTTAAATATTGTTTCGATTCATTAGAACTTTAGTTTGAAGGTTCTGATGCAAAGGTCGTAGAAAATCATAAATACTCTTAATTTCTATATTTCTGCATGATGAACTCTGTACTTCTGGAATTAAACTAATAATATAAATGCTCGTTTGGATATACCTTGACGTCAAATGTGCTATAGTGTCGACGAACGTTTTAGAATGGGCAAAATATACATATAAGTTGACACCTCCAACCAAATGATATTTCAACATTAGACATAAGAAGATATGGTGATATTTAGAAACATTTGATTAGGTTTGGTTGTATAATAGGTGTCACATCATAGCTAAATAAGTCCCTTAGGCTACCAAAATATGTCAGAAAATTACAAAAACTACCAGGGTGAATGAGTGAACGAATATGATTTAACGTCACTTTCATCTATATTTCAGTCATATGACAACGTTTGGGTCCTATTACTTTTCACACCCGGGAACCCCACGGTTAGGGTCCTATTCCTTTTCACACCCGGAAGATTTTTTCTTTGAAGTAGCAGGAACGCAACTTAGCTGGATGGTGCTTAGTTGGTTCGTCGTGATATAGCTGAAATATTGTTGAAAGTGACGTTAAATTATATTCACTCACTCACACCCGGAAACCACAGGGGTGGGGAAAAACTAGCAAAGGTCCATTTGAAATTATTCACGGACGCAGCTGGACATCACTTTTCCCAGTTGGCATTTACAAAATACCCCTCCATAGCACGCAGTTTATCATACAGATACGGTGGCCCGTAGGGCACATTCATGTTTTTTACCTTTAGGTGTTTTTCTCTGACTTTTTCGTGTTTTCCTTCGACTTTTCCGTGTTTTCTTTGGACTTTTCCTTCGACTTTTCCGTGTTTTCTTTCGACTTTTTCGTGTTTTCCTTCGACTTTTCCGTGTTTTTCTTCGACTTTTCAGAGTTCTTGTTCGAATTTTCTGTGTTTTCTTTCGAAAACATCGCGAAATGAAAAAACTGTGAAATAATTTCCACCGCGGTGAAATACTTTCCACCGCGGTGGGAAATATTTATCACCGCGGTGAAAAATACTTTCCACCGCGGTGAGAAATACTTTCCACCGCGGTGAGAAATACTTTCCACCGCGGTGGGAAATACTTTCCACCGCGGTGGGAAACACTTTTCACCGCGGTGAGAAGTACTTTCCACCGCGGTGTAAAAGTTTCCACCGCGGTGTAAAAGTTTTAACCGCGGTGTAAAAGTTTCAACCGCGGTGTAAAAGTTTCCACCGAGGTGGAAAGTATTTCTCACCGCGGTGGAAAGTATTTCTCACCGCGGTGGAAAGTATTTCCCACCGCGGTGGAAAGTATTTCTCATCGCGGTGGAAAGTATTTTTCACCGCGGTGATAAATATTTCCCACCGCGGTGGAAAGTATTTCACTTTTTTTTTTTCATTTCGCGATGTTTTCGAACTATGGCACTACAATCGAAAGCGAGAAATCGAAGAGCACGAAAGAAATCGAAGAGAAAAACACTCAAAAGGTAAAAAACATGAATGTCCCCTACGGGCCACCGTATACAGAGATACAAAAATTGATTTTTAGTTCCACAAGCGTCACAGTCTTGCGATACAAAGCGGACTCTCCCCCAAAATAAACACGTAACCATGGCGTAGTTTTGAAGGTAGTGTTTTTGAATAATACGTAAACGGATTCTAAAAAACATTCAGGTGATATGTTTTGACAAATTAAACGCAACATTAAAAAGGTGGTGGAAAACGATGCCGGGGTACTGACTAGAAGTCATCTGACACCACAGACAAATATACTGACTGCATATTTTTAAAAACACCACAAGAACTAAAAGCGATCCCTTTGATGATTTTTATCCCAGCCACGCTTTTATTGTAAATATTCATGTGGACATATTGAGTGGCATGACCACATACACGGCCCGTAGAACTGCATGTTTTAAGCGGCATTAGATACAAATATTTCACAACGCTGATATAAGAATTTTCATATCAAGTCTGCTGGAAAATGATGAACTATGTGACCGCCAGATAGTAACAATAATTCCATCTCTAAATTCACAATTTATTAAGAAGAAGAAAATTTACCACAAATTCGTACCGTAGCATTATTCAGTGTTATTGCATTGAACACGTCGCCTCTGTGTTCACACTATAGCATAATTAAATTTGCTATGTCCAAGCTTAGCAACATTATGTCGCGTTATTAATAACGGGTAAATTCTGAATAATTTGGGGCGTGATGGGCTTTTAAAGATAGCTTTTCCTTCCATGAGCCGCCTTTGAAGATAACTGTCGGAGTAAGAATATAAATTACTTAAAGTTAAAAGTATTCTTCACAAACGCAGAAAAACTTACCTCAAAATTCTTGAGAGAGTTATATTATTCATTTACCTCAATATTCTTGAGAGAGTTATATTATTCATTTACCTCAATATTCTTGAGAGAGTTATATTATTCATTTACCTCAATATTCTTGAGAGAGTTATATTATTCATTTAAAAACAACTCTGAGAAAGGTTATTCATAAATTTTGAGAAATATCCAACTGTAAATATTACTTTTATTGACCCTTCATTCTTGTTGAAATACCGGGTACTTGTTGGAGGAAGTTCGCAGTATACGATACACCAAAACGACTGAGCACAGATGAAAATGAATATGTATGGCACATATATATATATATACAGTTATTGATACTGTTACCTAGGGAATGGTCTGCATCATAACAAACGCTAGTTTTATTTAGCATGAAAGTAAGAAAAACAGATTTCTTTTGCGGCTTGCCTCAGCCATACATATATGGGACGAAGAGCGATTACTTCCGGCGCCATTGCTGATGTAATGTAAATAGGCTATGAACAGCGAGATGGTGGTCCGCCGTAGAGTAATCGTTTTTCCAGGCAGGCTTCAAATGATGACTACTTTGCGTTCCCCCGTAATTCGACTCAAAACACAGGAGAAAATCTTAGACCATGCCACCGAAAAAAATATTCAATTTTTTCCTGTCTAAAATTTCATGACTGATGAGAGGCGAAACGAAAATGGAATTCTAAAAATCTCTCAGATGTACCTAGAAACACTATTATATCCGCGAAACAAAATCGCCAAAAGTTTTCAAAAATTATGGTTCCCAGAAAAAAACTTAATAATTTATGCCTGGAGGACAGATACAAAAAAAAGGAAATTGTGTTTCGAGTCTCAAATTTATACAGACATCTTAAATCGTTTTGCAAGGCAGCTAAAAAGTTAAAAATGTGTGAAAATATCACTTAATTTGACTAGCTCTGCAGCTGGGCTATAGAGACGAAAAAAAAGAAAGAGGTTAGCTATTTTCTAATTAGCTGAATGTGGTATCCAAATCGAAAATGCGTACGCTAACAAATTTACACTACCAGAAACTGTCGGTAAATAACAACATGTATACTTACTCGAAACCAATTTACAGGATTTCATTCGGTTACAGCCCACTACCGAAAAAAAAATGCCACATTTGCTATGATAATATTTTTTTGACGTATATTCTGTGAGTTTAGATGTGAGAGGATGTCAAAATATAAAGAAAATAAGATATTTAACGATTTTTATTGACAGGACAGAGCAGTTTAAATTTGTTTTTATTCCATCTAATAATCTAACGGAAGGCACTCACGAGAGTCATGATGGTGATTATACGATTCAGAGAGATTGACTATTCGTTCTTCATAATACTTGTAACAAGCGAACATAACTGGCAACATAATTGAGCACTGATTGTTGGAATTTTATAAAATCCTGCTTGCATATTTCTCTGATCGATTCAGACTGGAAGTCCTGATGGATGACGTTTTTCTGACGTTCTTGTCAAATATATGGGTTATTACTTCACCTCGAAGTATAGGTATTCGAGCTATTCTACATCATAGACTATCATTTCAGGCTCGCTTTGAGCTTAACTGCATGATTCTGCCTACAAAGTATCAAGAATAATTTGGTATTTGGACCAGGATTCATGGTTTATCAGAAAATTGTGAATATTTTTTACCTCTCGGACTTATTCTATTTGAATAAGCTTAAATATCAAAATGGCTACGATGAGAGATGATCCGAAACCTGTCGGGCTTTTTGACGTTTCTCTTCAATGCGGATTAGAAAAGGATAACACCATAACCATAACCTGTCATGTCAAGCTTGTTTAGCGCCTATTTGCATAAGTACATACAGGAGATGCTGAGGATTATTTGAAGGCACCATGAACACAGTAGTTGTCCAGTTATTTATTGTGTAGGTTATATTGTCTTGGTTATATTTCATCTTGACTAAACATTTATCGAGTTCGAACTATTAGCTTATGATTTCAGATATTCTGACGTGCATATTTGCACAATACTCCGCGCAAAGCATTATGGAAAATTTGAAATTGGCATCATTTTGTTCATCGGAAACATGATTTTCACGTTTCTCATTTAATTTGAGGCCTTTCTATCTGCAGAACATATTTCTCACAATCAAACTTTCGGACATCATAGCTTATCATTTTAGTTTCATTTTGGGCGTCTTTGCAAAGCCTTGTATGTGAAACATAAAAAGTAAAGTAGGACATGATTGGTCATCTGAAAGTTGTTTTCGCGACCTTGGAGCATTTATTCTACCTCAAATATGCATTGTTAAAATGGAGCATCTTAAATGACTTATTATTTTATGCTCATTTTGAGTATCGGTATGAATATATTTTCTGGTCCAAAGGAAACATTATGTTTAAAACATAAAGTCTTTATTACTCCTGTGAAGCCAAACAGTAATTTCTTTATTTCTGAATGATGAACGATGTTTTATATAGAGATTAAACTGAAATTTTATTATTTCTCATTTGGCCACATTGGCGTTACGTACATATACACTATGTAGCGTCGACGGACGTTTGAGCTTAAAATGGACGTTTCATCATTTTTTTGTGATTTTCCGCAATGTTTTCATGATGGGATTCAAATATATTTGCTTTTGTCTATTCTGAAAGTACATAAATTAACGGCGCAATCAAATTTTAGGCTCATTTTGAGCTTCTTTGCATAGACTTCTGTATGCAATTTACAAGTCAAGTATATGGAAGACATGAGGGGTCATCTGAAACTTTTGTTCACATGGAAGTATAACACTGTGATTTAGAATTACCAGAAACAGTACGGTATACGGAAGAATGCAAAAGTTATTTTGGCAATCTATAACTTGAAGATACTCAGTTTATCAACAAAATTCCAGTTATCATAAGACAAGACAATTTCCGAGTCATTTCGACGTATCCCATTCACGTTTCGATTGTAACTGTTCATGCTACACCGTGTGATGTTGATTACTGTAAGTGTTCACACGACCCCAAACCCCGGCCTTCACATGCGGAATAAGTCTCACACCAGATTCGGCAAAAAGCAACATTGGGTGTCCAATTATAACCGGGAAAGGGGGGGGCACAATATTCACTAATTTCCATATTCTGTAATATCAATCTTGTTATGGTTTCGGATTTTTACTGGCATGGAGTGCCCAAGTACATCCATCCATCCATCCACCACAGAAATGTGACTTCATTTTAATATCTGAGGATGTACCGGACAAGCTTGCCTTGCATTTCTAATCGTGTCGACCTACGTGGGTAAACTTTGGGTTCATTGAAAACCCACACATGTTATGATGATCCGAAACGGATTTAGTCTGCTAACGTTACAACTCCTCGCCTGATAAATAATCATTAATTTTCCATGTGTGATATCACACAGATATACAACTCTGCGGACTACAGTTTTCCTTCATAATTTCTTCAAGATGGTAATACCGTGACAGGTGCGTGTTTTTGTTTTTTGGTAGAGCATCCTCATCGGGGGTTCCATAACGGATAACTGAGACGCCGATGATTATTACATGTGGCGATCATTAGATTTTCGGATTCGCCTAGAAATTTAGATTGCATGCTGATAATATCTAATCTTTCATCTCACCATAAAATTGGAGTAATCTCTGCCAGATTCAACTTGATACCTGCGCAAATACCAACTAAAATTAGATTTTTAATGATATCCAAAGGTGTGAAATGTTGATACATTGATAGAATCATCCCTCGGTGGACTACGTCAACCCTCGGTGTTCCGGAATTTAATCGTCATAATCTATTTAGGCACGTGTCGGATTCAACATGCCGAAAACATCTAATTTATCAAACGATCGATACACTCTTGGGAATTAATAATTCCCGCCATACCAATTCCTTATCAGAGAAAATATAAAAGTTGTTTTTTCCATCTCAGTTCCGGCAAAAGCACGTTCAAAGACCTGTTATCTGTCATCTGTGAAGCTGAACGGATTGGGCAGTCATCATTTGTGCTATACACACCATATGAGAATATCATCAGAAAGAGTAGCTCTATACTGTTGTTATATAGACCTCTTCTTTGAACTGAATGGTGTACACCCCGAGTTTAAATATGATAACAGAGCAGAGGCAAAACAGAATCTTCGATTATTAAATTAGACATAACTTTGAAACAAATTTTAAATTAGGATTTTGACCGGTGTTTAAAGATTGAAATAACTTTCGAAACATCGAGCGATATTCACGGAATTGTAGACTCTGTACGGCTAAAGCAAGAAATCGTGTATCAAATGTGCCGAATTATCATAGAAAAATGCATGTAGACATATACTTTAACTCTTAGAAATCTTTTTTTCAACCCGGGACAATACCACCGGGCATTCATTCAAAATTCACAGCTACGATTTTACAGATAGAGATTATGACTTTACAGAAAGCCCCTATCCATAGTCCACGCGAATATTATATATTTATGATAATAACTAATAGACGGGCATATATGTTTACAATATATATATGAAATGTAAGTATGAAATAATCATACTTTTATAATGATGTGATAACGGAATATAGTTAGTTGAAATACAGTATAGTCATGATAGGATCATGAGCATGATAGGATCATGAGCATGATAGGATCATGAGCATGATAGGATCATGAGCATGATAGGATCATGAGCAAAAGATCGATAGAAATATAATGTCGATTGATTTTACAATTCTGATCATCAAAAATGAAACGTTCTATACCAACATCCAATATATTAATATTTGAACTGGCTGTTCAATCAAATAATCGATGTTGTTTAAACGGTATAACGTAACCAGCATTCATGTTCAGTTCAGAGAGGATCCTGTTCGCTATATTGATCGGTTTCAAAACGTGCCTTCATTTGGATCCATTTGGAATTGCATGTATTGGTTCAAATGTAGACTTAGGATATAGTTTCCAATCGTATATTGTTCACGAACAATGTTTTGAAGAGCTCTGATATGCAGTTGGTGCACCGACATTTATTGTTTTTTAAGTATATATTTTGTTAGTCATTGAAGTGCTATAGCGCATTTTTTTGCTTGTGCCACCCCAGTATTTCTCCTCTGTTATTTGCTCTTCTATTCCAAGTTATTCGTGAAGCCAATTTGGATGTTTTACGATAAAAAGAGGTCCTCTATTTATTGTCTCTCTTTCTAATTTACAACAGTTGCACAAGTCACTATGCGTAATACATTCGACGAAGAAATGATTTTGTTGCAATAATTTTACACACAAAGCGATATTGGAAATCATTTAACTTATAGCTCTGTAGCAATGAGTTAAGGGGGATTTATATTTCCCTACCCCTTGTCAGTCTATAGTGATTTCTCCCCAGTGCCTAACAGTATGGCAATGCAAATTCACCCACCTGTCAATCTCGACACTAGGAAGATATTGAAAAAATAAAACAATAATATCATATTTACATTTATTTTGTACGTAATTTAGTCAGTGGGAATTGATTTATACAATTAAGTGTCAAACATTTGAGGTTCTTATGCTTAAACTGGGTAAAGCCCAATTGACATTCCCATGGACTAAAATTACGTACAAAATAAATGTAAGTATGAAAATATTATTTTTCATTTTTCTTCGTACAATATCTTCGTCTTGTCGAGATTGACAAGTGGATGGATTTTAATGACCATAGTCTAAGCCATGGGAAGAAATCGCCAAAAGACGACAAGGGCTGGGAAATTTTGAATAATCAGATTTTCGGGTATAAATCCCCTTAAATGGACTAATCCAATGAATCCCTATCTGTAAAAATTCTTCTCACTTTTTGGAGCAAGCAGTACACTTCATATATTTTCTGTGTCATAGAAACGTCAGCATCCCCTCCCTTCCAGTATACACTGCGTTGGGCAGTAAAGTTCGGTGAATATTTTAATTTTTTTTTATATTTTCCATATTTATGGTATCCAGTCGTATTGTTGGTACACTCTTTACTAATCTGTTATAGTCGAGCAATGTTCCCTTGAAGCGGTAAGATTGTTTCATGTACCGTTCTCGTTTTTAATATCTCTAACATAGCTCAAATTATTATCGTACCAATTCTTATATGAATAAGATTTTAATAAGAAAATTAGAGTTGTAAAATAGAGGCTCGTTAATTATATTTTCTTGTAAATGCCCTGCCATGCCCGCGGGATCAAAGAAGATTCCTCATATTTTTATTGTTCTCCATATTAGTCTTTATATTCCTATGAAATAACGCGCCGTTTGATTCTATCTCCTTCATCCTCCCAGAGACATTTATACTTGATTCTATTGACGTTTGTCGTTCATTCGTGGGATGGGTTTGACAAAAGATGTATCGGTTTATAGACATTGCCAGTGACTAAAATGACTGTTACATTTCCTAAAAGGGTCAAGTTATACGCAGTTTCCATTTATACTGAGTTCTCTCTTTAATGTCTACTATTGTCTAAATAATTTAATTTTTATTATCTGAAAAATTAACAGATGAAAAATTTATCCTCTTATAGAAATCTTGGTTCCTATTTGGTTCTAAGTGGAACCAAATTTGGTTATATTTTAGTACTTGGTTCCTATGTATCAGGCAATGAACCAAACCATGTAGAACAAAATTCTGATACACAGGTGGAACCGAAATCTAATGTAAGACACAATATAAAGAACCAAATTTGGTTCCACACAAAACCAAATTGAGTTCCATGTAGTACCAAATTTTTTTAAAGGACCAAGATTTCTGAGAATGTAGGTTGCCTTTGTTGCCTCTTAAATTTATGTGAGGTATATACAGTGTTTACCATTTGTAACTGATATAATTGACTGTTGTATTCTATTTGGAATATTTTGCATGGGCACTTGCATTATTGGCCAGAAAATTGAGTCTTCTTTATTACTGGCCTCTGATTGTTAGGAGTTTCAGCATAAAAAGGCGATTCATTCTCAAATATGAAGTTGATTTATCGACTGAATTATTTTCTTCAAAATCGAGGTGAGAAATAATTTATCAATTAATTCCTGCTGCCTCTACGAAATGTTTATCACCTATACATTCTTAAAATGAAAGTGTTGTACTTAACATTATAAATAATGGAGGAGGGAAAACATTATAAAAACTGTTAAATTTGTGACTCTCTTAGGAAGTTTTGGGGAAAAGGTGTTATATCCAACATTATAGTGCTCGGTCAGAAGCAATACAACACTTTGAAATTCGGCATATTTTGTGTGGAATATAACTCTTGTAAATTGTTATTTTGCTCCTGATACAGCAATATAACACCATTTTCCAACAGTCTAGGACTATGATATTTAATAACCCTTTATTGTTTTCCCTCCTTCATCAATGGTAATGTTAAGTACAACACTTTCATTTTCCGAGCGTAATTCAGTTGAATATTTTGTTCAACTACGCAGGCTGTTGACTTGTAAAACTTGGTAAGTGTTTAATTGGTTTCTTTATGTTATAACAGCTGAATATATTTTTCTCAAATCTAGATGGGAATTCACTGATCGAAATGATCCATTCGAAATTTGAATTTCATTTATTTCTAAGTCCTAAGCTAAAGATTTGTATATATTTCGTCTGTTAATATCAGAATATATTTTTCTCAAATCGAGGTGGGAATTCACCAAAACGATCAATTCGAAAGGGGTAGTTACGATAAAATACGAAAAACTCCTTTACAAGTTTCATATTGTTAACGCTGAGAATCAAAAGTGACGTGAACAGCGTTTGATTGCCGTTTGAATTTGGACTTTAGTCTGTTTTTGGCTTTTTTGTATACATTTTTATACGGATTTTCAATATATCAAAAATATGACATTTTAAACCAGAATGAATATAATATTTTCAAAGTAACCATATCTACTGTAACTTTTCCTTTAAGTTTCATTTGTTAAAGTTTCTGCTAAAAGTTTATTTCGAGCCCGAGTGTATATTCAAGGCCATCTGTACTGTCTTCGTCGACGTCTCAGGTAAATATTTATATTCTGAAATCGATTCGTTTTGTTAAATTGGTACATCGAATAATCATAGCGTGAGATTCAGTTAAGTTATTTTCATGAACTGAAATTCGCTGACGAAGGTTATCAGTTTTGTCTTGTGAACACGTTTGATCTTTTTTCGAATCAATATAAAATAGATTCAGCTCTATATTAAATTCAATCAGAACGATCCATACTTTTTTGTGAATTTGATTCCTGTACGTAGAATAAATTGCATAACTTAACTGAATTTCCCCCAAACGCCCGTTCCCATCCTCTTTCATCGATCAAGGAAAATTTTATAAATATTATTGAATGCTTAGCTGGTTTCAGCAAGAAAAAAATTAAATCATAGTGTGAATTCATGGATTATTCAATCCTTTCTATTTGAAATTCTGTGCACATGCAGTCAATTGTTTGCTTTTATGTTTATTATTTTTTATTTGTTTTTTTTTTTTTTTGCAAAATCGGTGTGTAAATTGGTTATGGCGGGTAAATTCAGCTGGATTCGAATCGATAGCCTGAATGTTGACCGCTTCTCTCTCGCAAGAAGTATAGCTTGTGATTGTATATTTTATTTTATCCTTGTTAGGACGTTGGTGCTTTCGATTATGGACGCGGGAATTCCACATGAACGATGACTGGTAACTGAGTGTCGGATCTGACGTTAGTAGTCAACTGCACAGGCGATGTATATAATGGGTTTGTTCATCAATAGCCTACAGTTTGTTCATCATTCGAATGCGCCAAGAAACCTACGCTATTTATTTTCTGTCACTGTTGTAGCTTAGTTTTACAAAACAGACGCCAAACATAAAATTACTCTATGAATATAAATATATCTTACAGAAAACGGACACCAAAATGTAGATTTTTTTCGAGATTATTTTGCTTCTGGGGTCTTGGCCCAGTGAATTCATCATTTTGAAGTATTCTTTCAAGTTGTAATTCAGTTCTATCAATCCAAGCCGATAAATTTAAAGTCACCGACCCGTGAAATTTTGCTGTGAAATATCATGGCATTGAAACCCTTATTTTACCTCCATGTTCGCGTAGAAACAGAAGGGCTTTTGCTATATGACAGATATCAAACCACATATGTTTTACATTTTATTATGGTCAGTAACGTCTGTCTCGACATAAGTGATTTAACACCTCCCCAAGTCTAAGAGAAAAAAACTATATCGTGTATTAATGTTAGATCTAACCGCGGAAGTTCGTATTAGGTTTCGACCACACGCAGGAAATATTACTAAAATTAATTTTGTGGTATATATACATTGTGTCTGGTTCTGAAACGTGCATGTGAACAAAACACTTATAATTTATCCAATAGCTGTGAGCCAATAATTCACAACACTGATTTCATTCCGTATGTTATTATTTTCCCTTTTACATTTTTGAAAATCTGTATTATGCTGAATACTATGATGCAACTGTTTTGAATATTTAATCTTTTCCTTCTTCGACAGTTATATCTTATGAGGAGTCAAGGGTTAATTATATGGAACTGTTCCACTCAAGTTTGAGTGAAATTCACTCAAACTTGAGTTATTTTTCACTCAACTTGAGTTATTTTTCACTCAACTTGAGTTACTTTTCCCTCAACTTGAGTTAAAACCACTCAAGTTCACTCAAAGTTCACTCAACTTGAGTGCGATCAATTTCCACTCTTATGCTTGAGTGAATGTCACTCAAGTTCAGTGCATTTAACTCAAGTTGAGTGAAAAGTAACTCAAGTTGAGTGAAAATCTCACTCAAGCATTGAGTGGGATAAATTTCCAGTCTTACTTGAGTGAAATGTCACTCAACTTTTTTTAGAGAGTATAGACATGATATCTGAACGATATGTACGATTTGTTATTGTTATTTAGAATGTGATCAACACCCTAGAAATATATTCATACCTCATTATACATGTATTATTTGCAATAGTAGCCAAATATATGAAGAGCAATTCTGATCAGAATTCCTACTACTTTAATAGTTTTGTTCACAAAATATACACTTCCGTGGAAACATATATGGACAGGCAACTACATGCACCCTGAAAATGAATACACACATACATTAGAATACAAGCGTCGAATCCGACAAGCAGTAGTTAGCCGTCGTCCACTGATCGAAAGATCGTATTCACGAGCTAGCTTCTTACAAGAGAAAAGCGGTCAACAGTTGTAAATGATTCTCCGACTGTGCGCCAAAAGTTATTATGGGGTTTAGATCTCCAGCTGACATAAATTGAAACTGTTGATCACATCACATTTATTACAGTTCTTACCCGAGCGTGGACATTCAACCGTGGCCTTTTTTCCTTTCGACAAGTGGTCAAACGTTATTTCCACTGCAGTCCAATAGTGAACATGGTCAGACAGGAATGAAAAGGCGCAAAAGCAATTCGGTGGTATCATAATATAATAAATAGAATGTTTACTCATATCCCCCACCCCGCCACTTCCAGAAGTCGATTTCAACCCTCCAAAAGTCGATATATGTGCATGCTGCACCTGAAAACTGAGAAATTAGCCCTCGTAGGAAACGGAGTCTGCAATGGGTCTTCAATTAATTAGTCTGTTTAAGGATGAGACATATAATGATAAAAACAAATTTTATTCATGACCTTTATGAGCAAAAACAATATGAATATACAATTAATTTCTCGAAGTGCCTTGCACAACTCTCCAAAGTCGATATTTGTCCTGCACCTCAAAACTGAGAAATAACCTTGGAGCAAAAGAAATGACGCCACAGCAATTCGGTGGTCTCATAATGTATTAAAAACATTGTTTACTCGTGTCCCCTACCCCGCCGCCTCCAGAAGGAGGGTTGTAGTACAGGCTACGAAAAGGACAAATAAAAAAAAGTAACCTCATTCCCTTCTGGATGGTCAACTACCAAAATTAGCGAAGGCAAAAGAAGGAAATAGAGAAAATTCGACAAAACATGAAGTATATGAGATATCAAATTCAAATTTGCTACATAGAATCTATCAGATATGTACTTTTCGACTATTCTGTGGACCTATAGACACATCACAAAATGTGGCCTGACTGGTGAAAGCGACACATATAATTTCAAAATATTATTAGAAATATTCATGCGCATAAAGGAGTTTGTGGAAAATTTCGTCCTCCTAATTGGAGAACTATTTCTTTATGCGCTTATCGATCTCGCCGTGCAAAATGTCTCGGGAAGTCTCACGATACATATCATGTCGCGAGGAAATCAGCATAAAATATACCTTTTGTTCATCTTCCTTTATTTTGGAGAAACGAGAAGACCGTCTATATGATTTCGGAGTGCACGCCATCCAGCTCAATGGTTCTGCGGACCAATCGCATGATTTGACAGCGAATTCGATAAGAAATGGGTAAACTTACAGAAGATTATTGGGTGAAGTTTGACAGGTAATTACTATACCACAGGGCTTAGTGTAGTCTCACCTGAAAGATCCTCAAGGTTAGACTTCATGTTGCCTCTGAAGATTATCTATGACCCAAGACGTTGTTTGAAACGAATTGGGTGTTTTATTCATCAATAGAAATACAGAAAAATGACAATCTAATGTCAAACGTAGACCAGTTCCCAGAGACCAGATGTAAAATGTTTCTCTCCTTTGTACAATGAAACACACATATGTTCCAACGGAGATGTGGTCTTAAATCTGAATACAAGCAGTTTTGTCCATGCTTATTATACAGTTAAACAAAAAATCAACTCACAAATTTAAAACTATCCAATCACGGCTAGATGCTACCGTTAACAAGTGATGATTTACTATCAACTAAACGCAACATTAAAATGGTAGTCGAAAACAATGCTGGCCTACTGACGGGAAGTCATATGAAATATACTGACTGCATATTTCCAAAAAGATCACAAGATCCCAAAGTGATCCCTGTGATGATTTGTATCCCAGCCGCGCTTTTATTGTAGTTGTTCATGCGGAATGAAACTAGAACTCGTGGACTTCGAAAACCCCATCCTATTTTGTAATTGGTATGTAATAGATCTGGGCTTTGTTCCTCATACTTATATGCCAAAATTGGACATGCTCTCGGAGTGGCAGACTAAATGGTCTGGTTTGTATTTCAGTCACCCGTGAAGTGTCTGCAACAATGCTGATTGCTTGATTTATAGGTACTGTATCAATAGTTGATACCCATTTACCCAGAGTTTGTTCGAGTCACTCTCCTGGTCGTTCCTGCCATCTTGGTCGAAGTGGTCTTGGGTTTGTCATCGCAAAAGTAACAGCTCTAATAGGCTGTTCCATTAAGTCATCATAACCCGCGAATTTGGAGAGGAATGACACGGCGCTTAGGATAATAGATTTGCATAAAATTTCCCGTCAAATATATAGAACACGGTAGAATACAGATTGGTGACAACTTGTAAAATCGGATGTGAAGCATTATCTTAAAAAAAAATATTTTCTGTTTCTCAATGTCTTTTCAGACGGGAGAAAATCATGGAGGGGCATTGTCCGCAGAAACACATGGTCAGGAAATTGAAAATATCCTCAGAAACCAACATATTTTGATTAGTCCACTTTGGTATAGGGTCGATAATTATGTACTCATCTCGCATTTATTCTTTCGACTCGCACACCACAGAAAGCTAAGGAATATTGGGGGAAAATACAATTTAAACTGAACTGATTACCGTGGCTGTTCGTATTTTGACGACTTTTTTAAGCTGGCAATGGTCATTTTCTGAGGTATAATTTGTTTATTCATGGCTCCAGTAATATGCTTGCAAAAAATGTTGCGAATGGATCAACGACGGAATGAAGGAACATAGGGGGTGTCAGAGCGATTGTCATGACAGTACAGAAAAATTGATAATCAAGCTACATTTCCTGCGCAACCGCATGGCATTTAACCAGCATTTCTCTGAATATTTTCGATAAATTTCTTGATCACCAAGTGATAACTGTAACAAAAATCAAAATATGTCTGTTTCCGGAAACAGGCTAGAAAACTTTTGAGTACGTAGGGCCAAAAAATTATTTTGTTTGGGAAATATATTGTGATGTCCAATGCCACTATCACATGTGCAATGTTGCTCAAGTTTATTCATGATTATCCCTGTATTCGGCACAGTAAAATTTCTTTAGACAGAGAAACGTGTCCTAATTAGCGAAAATATTCAAATTCCACGAATTCTGGCAAAATAGGTAGGCTTTTGAATCAAATATCAGACTTACTGATTGAGGAATCAACATAACTGAACATTGATTACCAATGGAAAAAAATATTTAAAAAAACAACTTATTTTATTTATTTTATTTTTTTTAGCACAACGTTTAATCCCTCTGATTTGAGCTGTTTGAGACAAGAAACGAGAAGAGACCTTTGAACACGCGATTTGTCGAAGAACGAAAAATTTGACTTCACAATTTGATAAATAAGTTTGCTTGTATCTTCGGGGTTTATTTCAACGCATTATTTCAATGTATTCATAATAAAACAAAATCGGCAAACTGAGATTTTCTAGCAAAGAAATGATATAGATTTTGACTTCACAATTTGATAAATAAGTTTGCTTGTATCTTCGGGGTTTATTTCAACGCATTATTTCAATGTATTCATAATAAAACAAAATCGGCAAACTGAGATTTTCTAGCAAAGAAATGATATAGATTTTGACTGTCAGTTGCCGACTTCGTTCAAGGAAAAATATCAGTTCACTTGCCCGTGTCCGCCGACGCACTTCGGCTTGTGCCATTTCAAGCTAACAACTCCGTACCTTTCTTCCGAAGTTGACGGAGGATATGTTTAAAATTGTCCTAGTAATAGTTATCAGGTCAACTAAAGCGTAAACCTCGGTAAGTTTTCAATTCCCCGGTCTGGAAGTGTGCTTTATTCGCCTGTTTATTCGAGTCCGTATATTTGAGATCGCCATGCTGGAAGAACATCACACTCCTGCTCAAGAGACCCGAGTATAGCTAACACTTTGATTACCATCGTCACCTCTGTGCAGAGACTGATCGCTTCACAAATACCCGGGGTATATCTATACAACACGAACATCCGGGTGATTTCGCCAATCTCTTAACGTACAAGGACAACATCATCCACGTTCCGTATAAAAATTACCCTACCAATTTCGAGCATTTCTTCGCCAAAAAAACGTATTAATTCTCATCTGCCATCGCCCAAAAACTATACAGACTCACAACATTACAACTGTGACCAACTAGGCAAGTTTCAGTGCCTCAGTCTTCCTAGTTTTTCTGCTCTTGATGTACAAAGTTTTCTACAGCTCAATGGCTGCCCCCATGGCCAAGGACGATTCCAATAACCCCCTCCTCCTCCGGAGGATGGGGTTAATGACCACACGGCCCATAGCACCGGCTTGAGCGGTATTAGATACAACTATTTTAGAGCGATGATGTAATAGCCACATCAAGTCTTCTGTTGGAAAATGACGAACTATGTGACCGCCGTATAGAAAACAAAGACCCAAATTCTCATATGAGTTGTTTATTATCAAGAGCCTACGTGCGTTTGTGAATATTTAATTAAGAGTGCAAGGCTCCGTTGAACTCAACAATGATCAAAACCTTTCCAATTATAAGCGTCTGGTCCGTCATTCATAATTCAGCCGTCGTCCATTAAAGAATATCCTCGTCCATAATCCAAAGACCTATTCCATATTCCATATGGCATAGGAAGACAATAATAGTATACATAATAATATGCTGGTTTCCTGCAAGAGAGAAGCGGTCAACAGTTTTCATTGATGCCGGCAAGACATGATGTTTCAAAAATATCTAATCCGTATCGCTGATCAGCATTCTTAATCCATATGATATACGTTGTGAGGTCGTCAAATAGAGAATGATGTATCTCAGTCACGCTTTGATTGTTACTGTTCATATGAACACCATGACGATC
The DNA here is from genome assembly GCA_036873755.1 of Hanleya hanleyi. Taxonomy (NCBI): domain Eukaryota; kingdom Metazoa; phylum Mollusca; class Polyplacophora; order Lepidopleurida; family Hanleyidae; genus Hanleya; species Hanleya hanleyi. The sequence goes on from JAVTVY010018616.1 coordinate 53,720, forward strand.
TTAAAGTACATAGGTTCATACGACCACTAGCCCCGGGTTAAGCGGAATTAGACACAAGTTTTGCTATCAGCATAAGATATGTATCGCCAAATTTGAGAAACTTTGAGTGGAGGCGCTTGGTGGTATAGACCTGTTTTACATGTTTGTGCAATAATGCTTTGTGACGTTGGTTAAAACGTTGGTTTAACACAGGATCTAGCAAATGCTACTAGGCGAGATATGTACACGCCATATACAGGTCCCACTGAAATATTACTGTCCAGAAAGGGATAGTTTACGATATCGAAATTGTAATCATCTCTTTTGACTTAAAGTCGACGAGAGAGAAGGCCCACTTCCCCCAGCACTGAATCCTGTTTGAGGAAATAGATTAGATTGTTATAGTTCAACTTGGGACACTGACTGGAAAACTGACCTATATTGTTCGGTCAAGCTGGGGAAATTCACAGCATCTACCATGCGCATTCAGACTGGAAGTTACGCCCCCTAAACTTGGCATCAGTGCACAATTAATTCTGTTACTTGTTATGTATTAGCGTTAAAAATCGGCAAAACTCCAGAAAATTCACAATGCATAAATCCACCTGGCATGTCAATATTTACCTTGTGGGACATTACCAGTGGAACTCTTGACAGATGTTGACCATGGAAATTTCAAATTACCGCCACTGACAGCTGATTGGTGCTACAGAATGTCATTCGATTTGTAAACAGGGAGCCTTCTCACCCTTCACTGATCATGTCTTCATCCACCATGCTTTTTTCAAAGTGGCCCAAATCAACACCAGGAAGTACAGTTTGAAGACTCATCTGCAAGTTGAAATATCAAATGTATCAGAAATGCTGAAAAATCGCAGCTCATAAAATCCATAAAGATCTGCTCTCAAATTTCTAAACAATGTAGATCGTGGGCACCGACCCGGAAGTGATTAATTGTGTACTGATGCCTGTCAGGAATGGAACCATTGTTAAAATAAGGAATGCTCTCATCTGAACAAACCATACCCATCCCCAAACATTCTTGAGAAGGCACAGATAAAACTATGCACAGATAGAGATTTTACAGCCTATATACCAAGGGTACCCCCTTTATAATTTCCCCTCAGTTTGCCCCATATGACTTAAGACTGAGGTACAAGTAAAAAGTACAATATCTCACTAACCTGTACATATTTTTCCATCTGGTAAAAAGCACCAAGTCGACAATCCTTCTGCCTATAAAAAGAAGTATAAAGCATTAACTAGATATGTTAAACACTATTTTTAATTATTTTTTTTATTATTTTAATTCATTTTTTTATGAAATTATTCAAATTAAAGTTTAAAAATAAAGAAAACTTAAATTCAAAATGTGTCAAAACATAATTTGTTTTCAACCTGCTCATTTAGGCTACATTTGGTAAAAATTTCCTTCATGGCAGTGGTTAACTTCTCCGTGTAATCAGTGGGTCATCCCAGTAATCTATCAAATGGGATTTAAATTTGATGTTGATACAAAGATCAAAGACAGGTTTAATCCTGTAATAAGTGACAGCAAGATACACAAATGTGTACACAACACATACCAAAATATAACACAGAGGTGTTTATGGTATACACAACTCCCATATAGAGAATATATGTCAGTTCAATTGGATGGATCTACATCTCATCAAGATCTTGCTGGCAGTAATTAGAAAGATGCACATATTACTTGTAAACAGTTATTATTACTGAGAAAACTCCTAAATAACATTGAGGAATATATTCTGTGTCAGATTTCAAGTCCATGAATGCAATGTCTGCAAACAGGCAACACTTGTCAAAACACAACATAGAAGAAAAAAAAGGAATAAAATTCAATGACAACATATCTGATGGTCATTTGCTGATCTCTGCTACATTAACAACCATGAAAGATGAGGACAGCTGGAAGTTGCCTCACCTAAACTGTTAACTGTTTGGTGAAAGATTAAAGTGGCAACTTACAGTGAGGAAGGCCTATCTTCCAACAGAGTTGGAGGCCATACCTCTGAGTCACACTCTGCGGAATTCCCAGAATTGATGTGTGTGGGGGGGAGTGGGTTGTATGGGGCTTGCTAATATTTGGTGCCTGTAATCCATGTTCCTTGCTACCCACACGATCTCTGATATGAACATGAAAGAGAATTACAAACTTATAATCCTGGAGATAGTGGAAATGGAATGAACAGAAAGTATTTGCAATGATGCAAATGTGACTGACAATAAACACACAACAATGTGAAACCATCAACAGTCAGATTAATTGTTGACTCAGTTAATCAGAATTTATTTGTCTCATTAAAGTTACAAATGCAAAAGGCATTTTGGAAATTCTTTGTGTGTGGAACAAACATCTGAGTTTTTACAGGTGATATAATTAGTATTAATTTTATGTGGTTTTAGTCTGATATAAAGTGAATTAATGCATAAATGATTTGAAGCATTGAACATTTGAACTGAGGTCGCGATTTTGAAAAAAAGCATGTAATTGTATCTATGTGAATTTCCTTTCTTCCATTTACATTTTATTGTATCTTGAAAGTTCATTTGCTCATAATTACCAGCTGTGTTAAATGAACCTCGTCATATTTGGCATTGACTATTTGGCCCTAGTACTGACAAATCAGTCATTTTTTGCCTATATTTGCTCCAAAAGGTCTCAATTTTGTCGCAGAAATGGCATAGCAATACAAGAGATGTTAGCCAGCATTATCATTATGATATTTATTTCAACCACATTTAGCAAGAAAAAAAATAATTTTAATAATTAAAAAATTATTAAAATTAATTAAAATTTTTATTTTATTTTATTAATAATTTAATAACATAAATTTGAAACAACCCTAATATTTGAACTTAGTTCAGGAGTCATCATGGAAAAAATTGGGATGATCCAGTAAAAACTGTAGCCACAGTGACGATTTAAAGTTCTCTGGTCAAATGTGAAAATGTCGTGTGTCAGGAATGGAACCATTGTTAAAATAAGGAATGCTCTCATCTGAACAAACCATACCCATCCCCAAACTATCTTGAGAAGGCACAGACAAAACTATGCACAGATATAGATTTTACAGCCTATATACCAAGGGTACCCCCTTTATATTTCCCCTCGATTTGCCCCATATGCCTTAAGACTGAGGTACAAGTAAAAAGTACAATATCTCACTAACCTGTACATATTTTTCCATCTAGTAAAAAGCACTAAGTCGACAATCCTTCTGCCTATATAAAGAAGCATAAAGCATTAACTAGATATGTTAAACACTATTTTTAATTATTTTTTTATTATTTTAATTCATTTTTTATTACATTATTCAAATTAAAATTTAAAAATAAAGAAAACTTAAATTCAAAATGTGTCAAAACATAATTTGTTTTCAAGCTGCTCATTTAGGCTACATTTGGTAAAAATTTCCTTCATGGCAGTGGTTAACTTCTCCATGTAATCAGTGGGTCATCCCAGTAATCTATCAAATGGGATTTAAATTTGATGTTGATACAAAGATCAAAGACATGTTTAATCCTGTAATAAGTGACAGCAAGATACACAAATGTGCACACAACACATACCAAAATATAACACAGAGGTGTTTATGGTATACACAACTCCCATATAGAGAATATATGTCAGTTCAATTGGATGGATCTACATCTCATCAAGATCTTGCTGGCAGTAATTAGAAAGATGCACATATTACTTGTAAACAGTTATTATTACTGAGAAAACTCCTAAATAATATTGAGGAATATATTCTGTGTCAGATTTCAAGTCCATGAATGCAATGTCTGCAAACAGCCAACACTTGTCAAAACACAACATAGAAGAAAAAAAGGAATAAAATTCAATGACAACATACATGTATCTGATGGTCATTTGCTGATCTCTGCTACATTAACAACCATGAAAGATGAGGACAGCTGGAAGTTGCCTAACTTAAACTGTTAACTGTTTGGTGAAAGATTAAAGTGGCAACTTACAGTGAGAAAGGCCTATCTTCCAACAGGGTTGGAGGCATACCTCTGAGTCACACTGTGCGAAATTCCCAGAGTTGATGTGTGTGTGTGGGGGGGGGAGAGGGTTGTATGGGGCTTGCTAATATTTGGTGCCTGTAATCCATGTTTCTTGCTACCTACAAGATCTCTGATATGAATATGAAAGAGAATTACATACTGATAGTCCTGGAGATAGTGGAAATGGAATGAAGAGAAAGTATTTGCTATGATGCAAATGTGACTGACAATAAACACACAACAATGAGAAACCCTCAACAGTCAGATTAACTGTTGACTCAGTTAATCAGATTTTATTTGTGTCATTAAAGTTACAAATGCAAAAGGCATTTTGGAAATTCTTTGTGTGTGGAACAAACATCTGAGTTTTTACAGGTGATATAATTAGTAGTAATTTCATGTGGTTTTAGACTGATATAAAGTGAATTAATGCATAAATGATTTGAAGCATTGAAGATTTGAACTGAGGTCGCGATTTTGAAAAAAAAAGCATGTAATTGTATCTATGTGAATTTCCTTTCTTCCATTTACATTTTATTGTATCTTGAAAGTTCATTTGCTCATAATTACCAGCTGTGTTAAATGAACCTCGTCATATTTGGCATTGACTATTTGGCCTTAGTACTGACAAATCAGTCATTTTTTGCCTATATTTGCTCCAAAAGGTCTCAATTTTGTCGCAGAAATGGCATAACAATACAAGAGATGTTACCCAGCATTATCAGTATGATATTTATTTCAACCACATTTAGCAAGAAAAAAAATAATTTTAATAATTAAAAAAATTATTAAAATTAATTAAAATTTTTATTTTATTTTATTAATAATTTAATAACATAAATTTGAAACAACCCTAATATTTGAACTTAGTTCAGGAGTCATCATGGAAAAAATTGGGCTGATCCAGTAAAAACTGTAGCCACAGTGACGATTTAAAGTTCTCTGGTCAAATGTGAAAATGTCGTGTGTCAGGAATGGAACCATTGTTAAAATAAGGAATGCTCTCATCTGAACAAACCATACCCATCCCCAAACATTCTTGAGAAGGCACAGATAAAACTATGCACAGATAGAGATTTTACAGCCTATATACCAAGGGTACCCCCTTTATAATTTCCCTCAGTTTGCCCCATATGACTTAAGACTGAGGTACAAGTAAAAAGTACAATATCTCACTAACCTGTACATATTTTCCATCTGGTAAAAAGCACCAAGTCGACAATCCTTCTGCCTATAAAAAGAAGTATAAAGCATTAACTAGATATGTTAAACACTATTTTTAATTATTTTTTTATTATTTTAATTCATTTTTTATGAAATTATTCAAATTAAAGTTTAAAAATAAAGAAAACCTAAATTCAAAATGTGTCAAAACATAATTTGTTTTCAACCTGCTCATTTAGGCTACATTTGGTAAAAATTTCCTTCATGGCAGTGGTTAACTTCTCCATGTAATCAGTGGGTCATCCCAGTAATCTATCAAATGTGATTAAAATTTGATGTTGATACAAAGATCAAAGACATGTTTAATCCTGTAATAAGTGACAGCAATATACACAAATGTGTACACATCACATCAAAAAATATAACATAGAGATGTTTATGGTATACACAACTGCCATATAGAGAATATATGTCCGTTCAATTGGATGGATCTACATCTCGTCAAGTTCTTTCTTGCTGGCAGTAATTAGAAAGATTCACATATTACTTGTAAACAGTTATTATTGCTGAGAAAACTCCTAAATAACATTGCGGAATATATTCTGTGTCAGATTTCAAATCCATGAATGCAATGTCTGCAAACATGGAACATTTGTCAAAACACAACATAGAAGAAGAAAGGAATAAAATTCAATGACAACATATCTGATGGTCATTTGCTGATCTTTGCTACATTAACAACCATGAAAAAAGTTGACTCACTTAAACTGTTAAGTGTTTGGTGAAACATTAAAGTGGCAACTTACAGAGAGCAAGGCCTATCTTCCAACAGAGTTGGAGGCCATACCTCTGAGTCACACTGTGCGAAATTCCCAGAGAAACTATTTGATGTGTGTGGGGCTTGCTAATATTTGGTGCCTGTAATCCATGTTCATTGCTACCCACAAGATCTCTGATATGAATAGGAAAGAAAATTACAAACTTATAATCCTGGAGATAGTGGAAATGGAATGAAGAGAAAGTATTTGCTATGATGCAAATGTGACTGACAATAAACACACAACAATGAGAAACCCTCAACAGTCAGATTAACTGTTGACTCAGTTAATCAGATTTTATTTGTCTCATTAAAGTTACAAATGCAAAAGGCATTTTGGAAATTCTTTGTGTGTGGGACAAACATCTGAGTTTTTACAGGTGATATAATTAGTATTAATTTCATGTGGTTTTAGACTGATATAAAGTGAATTAATGCATAAATGATTTGAAGCATTGAAGATTTGAACTGAGGTCGCGATTTTGAAAAAAGCATGTAATTGTATCTATGTGAATTTCCTTTCTTCCATTTACATTTTATTGTATCTTGAAAGTTCATTTGCTCATAATTACCAGCTGTGTTAAATGAACCTCGTTATATTTGGCATTGACTATTTGGCCCTAGTACTGACAAATCAGTCATTTTTTGCCTATATTTGCTCCAAAAGGTCTCAATTTTGTCGCAGAAATGGCATAACAATACAGGAGATGTTACCCAGCATTATCAGTATGATATTTATTTCAACCACATTTAGCAAGAAAAAAAATAATTTTAATAATTAAAAAAATTATTAAAATTAATTAAAATTTTATTTTATTTTATTAATAATTTAATAACATAAATTTGAAACAACCCTAATATTTGAACTTAGTTCAGGAGTCATCATGGAAAAAATTGGGCTGATCCAGTAAAAACTGTAGCCACAGTGACGATTAAAAGTTCTCTGGTCAAATGTGAAAATGTCGTGTGATAGGCATCAGTACACAATTAATTCTGTTACTTGTTATGTATTAGCGTTAAAAATCGGCAAAAATCCAGAAAATTCACAATGCATAAATCCACTTGGCATGTCAATATTTACCTTGTGGGACATTACCAGTGGAAGTCTTGACAGATGTTGACCATGGAAATTTCAAATTACCGCCCCTGACAGCTGATTGGTGCTACAGAATGTCATTCGATTTGTAAACAGGGAGCCTTCTCACCCTTCACTGATCATGTCTTCATCCACCATGCTTTTTTCAAAGTGGCCCAAATCAACCCCAGGAAGTACAGTTTGAAGACTCATCTGCAAGTTGAAATATCAAATGTATCAGAAATGCTGAAAAATCGCAGCTCATAAAATCCATAAAGATCTGCTCTCAAATTTCTAAACAATGTAGATCGTGGGCACCGACCCGGAAGTGATTAATTGTGTACTGATGCCTGTCAGGCATCAGTACACAATTAATTCTGTTACTTGTTATGTATTAGCGTTAAAAATCGGCAAAAATCCAGAAAATTTACAATGCATAAATCCACCTGGCATGTCAATATTTACCTTGTGGGACATTACCAGTGGAAGTCTTGACAGATGTTGACCATGGAAATTTCAAATTACCGCCACTGACAGCTGATTGGTGCTACAGAATGTCATTCGATTTGTAAACAGGGAGCCTTCTCACCCTTCACTGATCATGTCTTCATCCACCATGTTTTTTTCAAAGTGGCCCAAATCAACACCAGGAAGTACAGTTTGAAGACTCATCTGCAAGTTGAAATATCAAATGTATCAAAAATGCTGAAAAATCGCAGCTCATAAAATCCATAAAGATCTGCTCTCAAATTTCTAAACAATGTAGATCGTGGGCACCGACCCGGAAGTGATTAATTGTGTACTGATGCCTGTCAGGAATGGAACCATTGGTAAAATAAGGAATGCTCTCATCTGAACAAACCATACCCATCCCCAAACATTCTTGAGAAGGCACAGATAAAACTATGCACAGATAGAGATTTTACAGCCTATATACCAAGGGTACCCCCTTTATAATTTCCCCTCAGTTTGTCCCATATAACTTAAGACTGAGGTACAAGTAAAAAGTACAATATCTCACTAACCTGTACATATTTTTCCATCTGGTAAAAAGCACCAAGTCGACAATCCTTCTGCCTATAAAAAGAAGTATAAAGCATTAACTAGATATGTTAAACACTATTTTTAATTATTTTTTTATTATTTTAATTCATTTTTATGAAATTATTCAAATTAAAGTTTAAAAATAAAGAAAACTTAAATTCAAAATGTGTCAAAACATAATTTGTTTTCAACCTGCTCATTTAGGCTACATTTGGTAAAAATTTCCTTCATGGCAGTGGTTAACTTCTCCATGTAATCAGTGGGTCATCCCAGTAATCTATCAAATGGGATTTAAATTTGATGTTCATACAAAGATCAAAAACATGTTTAATCCTGTAATAAGTGACAGCAAGATACACAAATGTGTACACAACACATACCAAAATATAACACAGAGGTGTTTATGGTATACACAACTCCCATATAGAGAATATATGTCAGTTCAATTGGATGGATCTCATCTCATCAAGATCTTGCTGGCAGTAATTAGAAAGATGCACATATTACTTGTAAACAGTTATTATTACTGAGAAAACTCCTAAATAACATTGAGGAATATATTCTGTGTCAGATTTCAAGTCCATGAATGCAATGTCTGCAAACAGGCAACACTTGTCAAAACACAACATAGAAGAAAAAAAGGAATAAAATTCGATGAAAACATATCTGATGGTCATTTGCTGATCTCTGCTACATTAACAACCATGAAAGAGGAGGACAGCTGGAAGTTGCCTCACTTAAACTATTAACTGTTTGGTGAAAGATTAAAGTGGAAACTTACACTGAGAAAGGCCTATCTTCCAACAGAGTTGGAGGCCATACCTCTGAGTCACACTGTGCGAAATTCTCAGAGTTGGTGTGTGTGGGGGGGTTGTATGGGGCTTGCTATTATTTGGTGCCTGTAATCCATGTTCCTTGCTACCCACAAGATCTCTGATATGAATATGAAAGAGAATTACAAACTTATAATCCTGGAGATAGTGGAAATGGAATGAAGAGAAAGTATTTGCTATGATGCAAATGTGATGACTGACAATAAACACACAACAATGTGAAACCCTCAATTTGTCTCATTAAAGTTACAAATGCAGAAGGCATTTTGGAAATTCTTTGTGTGTGGAACAAACATCTGAGTTTTTACAGGTGATATAATTAGTATTAATTTCATGTGGTTTTAGACTGATAAAAAGTGAATTAATGCATAAATGATTTGAAGCATTGAAGATTTGAACTGAGGTCGAGATTTTGAAAAAAGCATGTAATTGTATCTATGTGAATTTCCTTTCTTTCATTTACATTTTATTGTATCTTGAAAGTTAATTTGCTCATAATTACCAGCTGTGTTAAATGAACCTCGTCATATTTGGCATTGACTATTTGGCCCTAGTACTGACAAATCAGTCATATTTTGCCTATATTTGCTCCAAAAGGTCTCAATTTTGTCGCAGAAATGGCATAACAATACAAGAGATGTTACCCAGCATTATCAGTATGATATTTATTTCAACCACATTTAGCAAGAAAAAAAATAATTTTAATAATTAAAAAAATTATTAAAATTAATTAAATTTTTTATTTTATTTTATTAATAATTTAATAACATAAATTTGAAACAACCCTAATATTTGAACTTAGTTCAGGAGTCATCATGGAAAAAATTAGGCTGATCCAGTCAAAACTGTAGCCACAGTGACGATTTAAAGTTCTCTTGTCAAATGTGAAAATGTCGTGTGACAGGAATGGAACCATTGTTAAAATAAGGAATGCTCTCATCTGAACAAACCATACCCATCCCCAAACATTCTTGAGAAGGCACAGATAAAACTATGCACAGATAGAGATTTTACAGCCTATATACCAAGGGTACCCCCTTTATAATTTCCCCTCAGTTTGCCCCATATGACTTAAGACTGAGGTACAAGTAAAAAGTACAATATCTCACTAACCTGTACACATTTTTCCATCTGGTAAAAAGCACCAAGTCGACAATCCTTCTGCCTATAAAAAGAAGTATAAAGCATTAACTAGATATGTTAAACACTATTTTTAATTATTTTTTTATTATTTTAATTCATTTTTTATGAAATTATTCAAATTAAAGCTTAAAAATAAAGAAAACTTAAATTCAAAATGTGTTAAAACATAATTTGTATCAAACCGGCTCATTTAGGCTACATTTGGTAAAAATTTCCTTCATGGCGGTGGTTAACTTCTCCATGTAATCAGTGGATCATCCCAGTAATCTATCAAATGGGATTTAAATTTGATGTTGATACAAAGATCAAAGACATGTTTAATCCTGTAATAAGTGACAGCAAGATACACAAATATGTACGCAACACATACCAAAATATAACACAGAGGTGTTTATGGTATACACAACTCCCATATAGAGAATATATGTCAGTTCAATTGGATGGATCTACATCTCATCAAGATCTTGTTGGCAGTAATTAGAAAGATGCACATATTACTTGTAAACAGTTATTATTACTGAGAAAACTCCTAAATAACATTGAGGAATATATTCTGTGTCAGATTTCAAGTCCATGAATGCAACACTTGTCAAAACACAACATAGAAGAAAAAAAGGAATAAAATTCAATGACAACATATCTGATGGTCATTTGTTGATCTCTGCTACATTAACAACCATGAAAGATGAGGACAGCTGGAAGTTGCCTAACTTAAACTGTTAACTGTTTGGTGAAAGATTAAAGTGGCAACTTACAGTGAGAAAGGCCTATCTTCCAACAGAGTTGGAGGCATACCTCTGAGTCACACTGTGCGTAATTCCCAGAGTTGATGTGTGTGTGTGTGTGGGGGGGAGAGGGTTGTATGGGGCTTGCTAATATTTGGTGCCTGTAATCCATGTTTCTTGCTACCTACAAGATCTCTGATATGAATATGAAAGAGAATTACATACTTATAGTCCTGGAGATAGTGGAAATGGAATGAAGAGAAAGTATTTGCTATGATGCAAATGTGACTGACAATAAACACACAACAATGAGAAACCCTCAACAGTCAGATTAACTGTTGACTCAGTTAATCAGATTTTATTTGTCTCATTAAAGTTACAAATGCAAAAGGCATTTTGGAAATTCTTTGTGTGTGAAACAAACATCTGAGTTTTTACAGGTGATATAATTAGTATTAATTTCATGTGGTTTTAGACTGATATAAAGTGAATTAATGCATAAATGATTTGAAGCATTGAAGATTTGAACTGAGGTCGCGATTTTGAAAAAAAGCATGTAATTGTATCTATGTGAATTTCCTTTCTTCCATTTACATTTTATTGTATCTTGAAAGTTCATTTGCTCATAATTACCAGCTGTGTTAAATGAACCTCGTCATATTTGGCATTGACTATTTGGCCCTAGTACTGACAAATCAGTCATTTTTTGCCTATATTTGCTCCAAAAGGTCTCAATTTTGTCGCAGAAATGGCATAACAATACAAGAGATGTTACCCAGCATTATCAGTATGATATTTATTTCAACCACATTTAGCAAGAAAAAAAATAATTTTAATAATTAAAAAAATTATTAAAATTAATTAAATTTTTTATTTTATTTTATTAATAATTTAATAACATAAATTTGAAACAACCATAATATTTGAACTTAGTTCAGGAGTCATCATGGAAAAAATTGGGCTGATCCAGTAAAAACTGTAGCCACAGTGACGATTTAAAGTTCTCTGGTCAAATGTGAAAATGTGTGTCAGGAATGGAACCATTGTTAAAATAAGGAATGCTCTCATCTGAACAAACCATACCCATCCCCAAACATTCTTGAGAAGGCACAGATAAAACTATGCACAGATAGAGATTTTACAGCCTATATACCAAGGGTACCCCCTTTATAATTTCCCCTCAGTTTGCCCCATATGACTTAAGACTGAGGTACAAGTAAAAAGTACAATATCTCACTAACCTGTACATATTTTTCCATCTGGTAAAAAGCACCAAGTCGACAATCCTTCTGCCTATAAAAAGAAGTATAAAGCATTAACTAGATATGTTAAACACTATTTTTAATTATTTTTTTATTATTTTAATTCATTTTTATGAAATTATTCAAATTAAAGTTTAAAAATAAAGAAAACTTAAATTCAAAATGTGTCAAAACATAATTTGTTTTCAACCTGCTCATTTAGGCTACATTTGGTAAAAATTTCCTTCATGGCAGTGGTTAACTTCTCCATGTAATCAGTGGGTCATCCCAGTAATCTATCAAATGGGATTTAAATTTGATGTTGATACAAAGATCAAAGACATGTTTAATCCTGTAATAAGTGACAGCAAGATACACAAATGTGTACACAACACATACCAAAATATAACACAGAGGTGTTTATGGTATACACAACTCCCATATAGAGAATATATGTCAGTTCAATTGGATGGATCTACATCTCATCAAGATCTTGCTGGCAGTAATTAGAAAGATGCACATATTACTTGTAAACAGTTATTATTACTGAGAAAACTCCTAAATAACATTGAGGAATATATTCTGTGTCAGATTTCAAGTCCATGAATGCAATGTCTGCAAACAGGCAACACTTGTCAAAACACAACATAGAAGAAAAAAAGGAATAAAATTCAATGACAACATATCTGATGGTCATTTGCTGATCTCTGCTACATTAACAACCATGAAAGATGAGGACAGCTGGAAGTTGCCTAACTTAAACTGTTAACTGTTTGGTGAAAGATTAAAGTGGCAACTTACAGTGAGAAAGGCCTATCTTCCAACAGAGTTGGAGGCATACCTCTGAGTCACACTGTGCGAAATTCCCAGAGTTGATGTGTGTGTGTGTGGGGGGAGAGGGTTGTATGGGGCTTGCTAATATTTGGTGCCTGTAATCCATGTTTCTTGCTACCTACAAGATCTCTGATATGAATATGAAAGAGAATTACATACTTATAGTCCTGGAGATAGTGGAAATGGAATGAAGAGAAAGTATTTGCTATGATGCAAATGTGACTGACAATAAACACACAACAATGAGAAACCCTCAACAGTCAGATTAACTGTTGACTCAGTTAATCAGATTTTATTTGTCTCATTAAAGTTACAAATGCAAAAGGCATTTTGGAAATTCTTTGTGTGTGGAACAAACATCTGAGTTTTTACAGGTGATATAATTAGTATTAATTTCATGTGGTTTTAGACTGATATAAAGTGAATTAATGCATAAATGATTTGAAGCATTGAAAATTTGAACTGAGGTCGCGATTTTGAAAAAAAGCATGTAATTGTATCTATGTGAATTTCCTTTCTTCCATTTACATTTTATTGTATCTTGAAAGTTCATTTGCTCATAATTACCAGCTGTGTTAAATGCACCTCGTCATATTTGGCATTGACTATTTGGCCCTAGTACTGACAAATCAGTAATTTTTTGCCTATATTTGCTCCAAAAGGTCTCAATTTTGTCGCAGAAATGGCATAACAATACAAGAGATGTTACCCAGCATTATCAGTATGATATTTATTTCAACCACATTTAGCAAGAAAAAAAATAATTTTAATAATTAAAAAAATTATTAAAATTAATTAAATTTTTTATTTTATTTTATTAATAATTTAATAACATAAATTTGAAACAACCCTAATATTTGAACTTAGTTCAGGAGTCATCATGGAAAAAATTGGGCTGATCCAGTGAAAACTGTAGCCACAGTGACGATTTAAAGTTCTCTGGTCAAATGTGAAAAATTAAACATTTATAAGCAATGTTTCTATTTGTTACTAAATCAAACCTGCTTGAATTCAATGCCTATTAATCTCCGTCAGGAAGATGATACAACGTAGATAAACGGAAGTTAAAAGAAAAATTAACTCCCCTAGGAGAGAGTTGTCCGCCCCTAGGAGAGCTCTCCCACTCAATCCAGCGTGGTTACTATAAAGGACAATGCAAGCCTTATTCCAATCCTCTTTCTCAAACCGAGACCAGCATATAGCAAGGCCGCGGAATGAGGGGACGGACGGGAGGGACAATTAAATTCAAGCAGGTTTGATTTAGTAACAAATAGAAACATTGCTTATAAATGTTTAATATTTGCTTCCTAAATCGTAAACCTGCTTGAATTCAATGCCTCAGTACCAACATATGGAGGTGGGAACCTCGGCCTTGTTGTAGTTCTAAAAACAGGCTTAGTAACCGCTGGAATGACACAGACATGGATATAATAATGAGACATCAAACATCAACAAATGTAACCCTGGTCAAGGACGAAAGGTTAAAACATGGATAAGATACAATAGTACTTATCTTGAATGTCTCCATCCATGTTATCTGTGCTCGTGGTGTGGTATACACTTTCTGCCAAGAAGTTTGAATCCTCTGCTCTTAGGGCTGATAGGTTATCTTGGCAGGAGTGTATGTCAATTGGGGCAAAGCCGACTTTAGCACATACATGCAGAAACTTGGCTGGACCTAAGTTTGGGTGATCCGTAATCTGTCCGGGCTTAGAGGGCGCCAAGCCACACCATTCTCAGTCCACAAGTCGTCTTACGTCAACTCCTCAGCCTGTTTCTTGAAGCTGAGTAGGTCTTGTAGGATGCCTAGAAGTCGACTGCGTGTGTTCTCTGAGCCAACTCTACGCACTGTCAACTCTCTGTACTTTACTTGAAGTTGCTGACACTAGCAACCTGAAATAAAAGCAATATTAATAATACTCACAAGTGTCAGTTCTTCTTTCTTGTGAGTTGAGCGTAGGTGACGCAGCTGAGATCATGTAGAAGGAAGTCAGATATAACCTGAAAGACACAAGTAAAACCGCAGTTAGGGTAAAGGTTTACTCACCATAGTGTCAGGTCTCCTAGATTGATGAATAGGGAGTCCCTGGTCGTCCATCTGACATATTTCTTCCCTCCTAGATGACTCATATTGCATGTGGATATCATTGAGAAAAATGAGATGAGATGATACAGCAAGTAGCAGATTTGCTGTTATGATACAAAATGCCGCCCCCCCCCCTTTTTTTTGAAAATTTACTGGACCACGTGTTGGGCGGCTACCAAAGGCCCAAGCGTGGTCACACTATCTGATTGGACTGACATATCTCTCAGATAGAAATTGGTGAACGTGGAGTTCGCCGTCCAGACAAGACTGGACAATGTCAAGGAGGGGCAGGTTCTTCCATAAATCTCAACAAAAAGAACCTGGCCGGTAAAGCCGAGGGTAATTATGGAGTAGTAATAGAAGATACTAATCTAACCTATCTAGTGTCTTCCTCCATGTAGCTGGGATGACACAGATAAGGGAATAAACATGACGAAAAGGGCAAATCATGAATATGATACAGATATACTTATTCTTGAGTGCCTCCATCCATGTAGCTGTGCTCGTGGTGTGATATGCAAACTCTACCAAGATGTCAGGATCCTCTACCACTCGGGTTGTTAGGTCTTCTTGGTCTTAGAGGGCGCTAGGCCACGCCATTCTCAGTCCACCAACGACTTACGTCCAACTTGTCTTGTGAGTTGAGCGTAGGAGACACAGCTGAGATCATCCAGAAGAAAGTCAGTTTCAAGCTGAAAGACACAAGCAAAACCGTAGTTAAGGTAAAGATTAAAACTCTCAAAGTGTCAGACCTCTTAGATTGATGATTAGAGAGTCCATGGTCGTCTATCCGACTTATTCCTTCCTTCAAAGACGATCATGATGAAGAGCAAGATGGCTGCCTTGCTGCAATGGTGACAAATTCTGCCCCCCCCTCTCTTCCTGAAAGCCCTAACCACGTGCTAGGTAGCCCTTAGTGGTCCAAGCGTGGTCACACTATCTGACTGCACTGACATATCACACAGATAGAAATTTGTGAACGAGGAATTTGCTGTCCAGACACAAGACTGGACAATGTCAAGGAGGGATAAGTTCTTCCATAAAGTCCATGTGTAGCGATGGGACGAAACACATTAGAAGAAGCAGAAGCCAGTAGTGGGAGCGTCAATAGTATATCTACCTTCTGCCAATTGATAAGACTATTCTATGGTCTTCTTCAACCACACGGCTTTTTAAAATATCAAGCCTTGCTGACAGGCGAAGGGACATGATAACCGTAGCCGAAAGCCGCGAACGAAATCGGTACGAGAAAGATAGTGGCGAATGGCTCGAAGAGGATCTAGCAGAAGATCGTCCACGAGGCCATGTACTCTCAACATAATGTTTGTGTGTAAAAGTCAACATGGTACTGTGTTAATACAACACTGTGCTGAATTCAATTAAAGGCGACTAGTCCGTCATTCACAATCCCGCCGTCGTCCTCAGAGAATATCCACGTCCATAATTGAAAGACCTATTCCATATAACAGTATTTGACCAAATACTGTTGATTCCAAAACAATTTTGATAATCTGCACTCCAGACTGGAAACAACAAGGTCTGAACAGAACTCTCTTCGTAGCGTAACGACGATCGTAAGTAAATCACAATGCGAAAAACCCGAGAGGAATTGATACCAGTGGATGGTTGACGCCAAAGGAACGGAGTTCCCCTCCCACCGACGACCGACGATAGAGAATCAAAGGAAGTGCCGATGAATGGATATAAAATATGCATCTCGCCAATGAAGAAATGACGTGACAAACGGCGTTATGGCGTACCGGAAAAAACGTCTAACCGATGTAATAGAACGACGCACAGGTGTATGAGAGACACATGACGGCGTAATGAACATGTCGTCAAGGTGTAATAGGAAAGCGTAATGTGAAAAATGCGAGAAACGTTGTATATGATAAACAACGTAGTGATTTCCTCATTCACAACAACTTAATGTATATACATGCTCATCATGGAGCAGGATACAAACTTATAAAAGTACACGACGTAACAGAAGGGCGTTGCAAACAGTAACCCCGAAGTCGATTGTAATAATTTTCCTTCTCTTTAAACGCAGTAGAGATGAACATATTAAATGTTTGTAGCGTTAATCACCAAATGTAAGCTCAATGAGATAAATGGGATTATGGATCTTTGTGTCAGTGAACATGAATAATGTGTCAATGAACATGGTTACATTATTACCTCTCCCGATGTAATTTGTCTCCAGTACATGAAATTCAGTACTGGAATTTTATATGGAGAGAATATAAAACATCCAGAACAAAGATTTTCCAGGTAACCAAGAAAGATCCTTAAAGAATTTTAAATTCCCGAAGAGAGGAAATACATTTAAGTCTCTCGCCGACAGGAAAGTGAGGTTATTCAAAAATTTATAATTTGAAATGACCTAGTACGAACAATTTGTCGAGAAGAACAGTAAGAAACATTACTAAAAAAGCAGTTTGATGCTCTAGTAGACTGTACCGGTAATACATACCTGGTAGAAAGAAACCATAGAAGACTTCAAGACTCACGTGTCACTAGGCTTGATCCTTGGCCGGCCAATACCTTCCCACTCACGCTAGTAATTTTAAATTTTCTCATATGGAAGAAATTAAAATTAGTGCATAACTCCATCTGAATTATAAGCGTAATACAGTATACAGATGGAACCAACATGGTGTGAAAATAAAACAAGCAATGTAATAATCAGACAATTGTGTTAAAAGAAAATCACACTTTCACATAGTGGGTGAATAGGTTTACTCACTCACGTAAACCAGCATAAGTGGGTGAATAGGTTTACTCACTCACGTAAACCAGCACGTGATCTCATTGTTGTTCAAAACACCCTTAATTACATAAAGAGATCAGTAAAGAAGCTCATTAAGATGCGACACAGGGTCGAAGTAAATAGGGTTGAGTTGTGGTTACGTAACACAAACGCAACAATCATGCTTCATATTCATGTCAGTATGAAAGACATAAAACCTCTGTCAGGACTCTCTTGAATACAGGATATCAAATATCACGAAATAATACTTGATATAACAAGAGATTACATTTTGGTAGGACCAAGGTGAACCAACCAAAACTGCAAGTCCGAACAGACACAACAACAACAACATGAAAATTTGACGGCTGCAAAGAAAGTATCAGATCTCTCCGGCGGGAAGAAACGAAAACCCCCCGCCGATGAGGATACTATTTACAACCCTACTTGAGATATACACAAACTCAATGCATAGAATTCATGAATCAACGAAACCAAACCTGATCGTTTATTGTAGAGATCACCATCGGCCTTCAAATCTCAGCACTAAAAGGCAGACTTACAGAAATGCCGGGAACTAAGTACGAATCTGTCACAAATTGAGCAATAAAAACGAGGTCGCGAGAGCCCGTAAAAACTCACACCAAACACAGCGGGTCGAACTCATTGTTCGTGTGAAGACGTGATATTGAATACACATTGTCTCCATCACGCAGGACTGTGTTATCAAATAAGCCCGAGATTAATATTGACTTTAGAAAATATATCGGGTAATAATTTCAAGATATAAGAATTTTGAAAACTCCGACAAGAGCCAATTAATTTCGCGACGTACGTCCGAAGACAATAAACACATGGCAGATGGAAAAACAGACCATGTGAAGTCTACAAATTTGCCCAAACAAAATTTTGACAAGACAGAAATGTGAAAGAAAACTATCCCCAAAATATTAATTTAATCACCATCGAACCATTGACAAAAATGACATAGGTGAGACAACATACGGCGAGGAAGTATTCCTTCGTCTGACATTTAATACGAGGATTATTCGAAGTAGACGGCATATCCGGCAGCAACGCTAAAAGCGCATCCAAATTATCCGAAAAACCATCATTGACGTATGTTCCTAACTTTACACTGAAGAAAAAGGAATCACAGATGAACCCGACGAGACCGGTGTAGGAGAACGTCGAGTCGAAGTACGAGAACGGCATACCGGAGAACGGGAAGGCCGAAAAATAGAACTAGAATTCCCGGTCTAATTCTCACTGATTTCGTAAGCAGTATGCACTATTTTAATAAGCAATAATCGTCGACAGATTGGATATTTAACGATGGAAATTGATTGAAAAATCAAACATTTATAAACAATGTTTCTATCTGTTACCAAATCAACCTGTCTCAATCCACCATTATATCAGTTTGACCTCATACCCGATAATAGTCTAGTTGATAATATTTGAGGAGATGAAAATAATGGTTTGTCTTTTAGATCATCACTTGTGACCATCCTCGTCAATCTGAATACTTTCAGTATATTTCCAATACAAATTAAACATTTATAAACAATGTTTCTATTTGTTACCCCAACTCAATCCTAAAATTGAAGTCCCGTAACATGTCATTTCACTATTATAGAATCGCTGATTCATCGATAAACGAAACCGCAAGAGCAATTTTGACACTCAATGGTAGGTCTGAATAACCCACCATAAAACGAGAAACGGATTTAGAACTGCGTTATGAATTAACCCGCAAAGGAGAAACAGACAAGACACGTTTATTCCGTTTAGGTAACGGAGTGTGAAAACAAAAAGACAAAGGAGAGGTCGAGCATGATATGCGAACCCACTGCATTTCATTGTCCGACGAGAACAATGGATTGCTAAGGCACGGCAGGTTAGAGAAGTCTTATCGAAGTAGACAAAGGAACCGGTTTGACTGCATACATAGCCAAACCTATACATGTAGGCTGTCTAACTAGACGTAGAACCGTCCCGCTAGTATATTTATAGAGGCGGGCGAGTTCTGATTACTAAGACCATGGGAAACATTTATATAATTGCAACGATAACTTCGTTAGCTTTCAGGTCAATTACAAGCAATTCCCAACAGACGTCTGTCGACTTCCGAAAGAAACGGGTCGCCAGACGCCTGCAAAGGTAATTACAAGCGTCTAGTCCGTCATTCATAATCCAGCCGTCGTCCATTAGAGAATATCCGCGTCCATAATCCAAAGACCTATTCCATTTCCATATAACAGTATTAGCACCAAATTCAAAAGACAAAAGTATACATAAACATAGGCTTGTTTCCTGCAAGAGAGAAGCGGTCAACAGTTTTCAATGATGCCGGCAAGACATCATGATGTTCCTAAAATATCAAATCCGTATCGCTGATCAGTATTCTTAATCCATAATATTCGTTGTAAAGTCGTCATCTAAAGAATGATGTATCTCAGTCACGCTTTGATTGTGCCTGTTCATATGAGTACCATGAAGATCTTGAAGTACATGGGTTCGTACGGCCCCTAGCCCCGGGTTAAGCGGAATTAGACACAAGTTACGAAACGTAGCGCCATAGATCTTGCACGCTACGTTCGTATTTTGCTATCAGCATGCGGTATGTATCGCCAAATTTGAGAAACTTTGAGTGGAGGCGCTTGGTGGAACAGCCCTGTTTTATAAGTTTCTGCAACAATGTTTTGTGACGTTGATTAAAATCATCACATCTAACACAGGATCTAGCAAATGCTACTAAGCGAGATATGTATACGCGCCATATGCAGGTCCCACTGGAATATTACTATCCAGAAAGGGATAGTTTACGATGTCGAAATTGTAATCATCTCTTTTGTCATAAAGTCGACGAGAGAGCCTGGGCGAAATTTCCCCACGCTAACGGGTCCATAATACAGAGTCGGCGCAACTTCGCCGATAACACAACTCTTTACAAGAAAACAAACCGTGTGGGCGTCCAAACTGGACCAACATTTCACACACGAATTACATGCATTAGATATCGGAATCTCAGACATAACTAATGAAAGAATTTCCGACAATAATGAAAGACTTTCCGACAAGAAATAACACAAGTCAAAACCGATAAGGATACTGCGGGTCGTTACAACAACAACCCAGGTTGTATAAACACTTCCTTGATGTGTACTGGTCGAGGTACAACAGAGAAAGAGGATTGGAATAAGGCTTGCATTGTCCTTTATAGTAACCACGCTGGATTGAGTGGGAGAGCTCTCCTAAGGGCGGACAACTCTCTCCTAGGGGAGTTAATTTTTCTTTTAACTTCCGTTTATCTACGTTGTATCATCTTCCTGACGGAGATTAATAGGCATTGAATTCAAGCAGGTTTACGATTTAGGAAGCAAATTGTCGTGTGTCAGGAATGGAACCATTGTTAAAATAAGGAATGCTCTCATCTGAACAAACCATACCCATCCCCAAACATTCTTGAGAAGGCACAGATAAAACTATGCACAGATAGAGATTTTACAGCCTATATACCAAGGGTACCCCCTTTATAATTTTCCCTCAGTTTGCCCCATATGACTTAAGACTGAGGTACAAGTAAAAAGTACAATATCTCACTAACCTGCACATATTTTTCCATCTGGTAAAAAGCACCAAGTCGACAATCCTTCTGCCTATAAAAAGAAGTATAAAGCATTAACTAGATATGTTAAACACTATTTTTAATTATTTTTTTATTATTTTAATTCATTTTTATGAAATTATTCAAATTAAAGTTTAAAAATAAAGAAAACTTAAATTCAAAATGTGTCAAAACATAATTTGTTTTCAACCTGCTCATTTAGGCTACATTTGGTAAAAAATTTCCTTCATGGCAGTGGTTAACTTCTCCATGTAATCAGTGGGTCATCCCAGTAATCTATCAAATGGGATTTAAATTTGATGTTGATACAAAGATCAAAGACATGTTTAATCCTGTAATAAGTGACAGCAAGATACACAAATGTGTACACAACACATACCAAAATATAACACAGAGGTGTTTATGGTATACACAACTTCCATATAGAGAATATATGTCAGTTCAATTGGATGGATCTACATCTCATCAAGATCTTGCTGGCAGTAATTAGAAAGATGCACATATTACTTGTAAACAGTTATTATTACTGAGAAAACTCCTAAATAACATTGAGGAATATATTCTGTGTCAGATTTCAAGTCCATGAATGCAATGTCTGCAAACAGGCAACACTTGTCAAAACACAACATAGAAGAAAAAGGAATAAAATTCAATGACAACATATCTGATGGTCATTTGCTGATCTCTGCTACATTAACAACCATGAAAGATGAGGACAGCTGGAAGTTGCCTAACTTAAACTGTTAACTGTTTGGTGAAAGATTAAAGTGGCAACTTACAGTGAGAAAGGCCTATCTTCCAACAGAGTTGGAGGCATACCTCTGAGTCACACTGTGCGAAATTCCCAGAGTTGATGTGTGTGTGTGGGGGGAGGGGGTTGTATGGGGCTTGCTAATATTTGGTGCCTGTAATCCATGTTTCTTGCTACCTACAAGATCTCTGATATGAATATGAAAGAGAATTACATACTTATAGTCCTGGAGATAGTGGAAATGGAATGAAGAGAAAGTATTTGCTATGATGCAAATGTGACTGACAATAAACACACAACAATGAGAAACCCTCAACAGTCAGATTAACTGTTGACTCAGTTAATCAGATTTTATTTGTCTCATTAAAGTTACAAATGCAAAAGGCATTTTGGAAATTCTTGTGTGTGGAACAAACATCTGAGTTTTTACAGGTGATATAATTAGTATTAATTTCATGTGGTTTTAGACTGATATAAAGTGAATTAATGCATAAATGATTTGAAGCATTGAAAATTTGAACTGAGGTCGCGATTTTGAAAAAAAGCATGTAATTGTATCTATGTGAATTTCCTTTCTTCCATTTACATTTTATTGTATCTTGAAAGTTCATTTGCTCATAATTACCAGCTGTGTTAAATGAACCTCGTCATATTTGGCATTGACTATTTGGCCCTAGTACTGACAAATCAGTCATTTTTTGCCTATATTTGCTCCAAAAGGTCTCAATTTTGTCGCAGAAATGGCATAACAATACAAGAGATGTTACCCAGCATTATCAGTATGATATTTATTTCAACCACATTTAGCAAGAAAAAAATAATTTTAATAATTAAAAAAATTATTAAAATTAATTAAAATTTTTATTTTATTTTATTAATAATTTATTAACATAAATTTGAAACAACCCTAATATTTGAACTTAGTTCAGGAGTCATCATGGAAAAAATTGGGCTGATCCAGTAAAAACTGCAGCCACAGTGACGATTTAAAGTTCTCTGGTCAAATGTGAAAATGTCGTGTGACAGGCATCAGTACACAATTAATTCTGTTACTTGTTATGTATTAGCGTTAAAAATCGGCAAAATCCAGAAAATTCACAATGCATAAATCCACCTGGCATGTCAATATTTACCTTGTGGGACATTACCAGTGGAATTCTTGACAGATGTTGACCATGGAAATTTCAAATTACCGCCACTGACAGCTGATTGGTGCTACAGAATGTCATTCGATTTGTAAACAGGGAGCCTTCTCACCCTTCACTGATCATGTCTTCTCATCCACCAGCCATGCTTTTTTCAAAGTGGCCCAAATCAACACCAGGAAGTACAGTTTGAAGACTCATCTGCAAGTTGAAATATCAAAATGGTATCAGAAATGCTGAAAAATCGCAGCTCATAAAATCCATAAAGATCACTGCTCCTCAAATTTCTAAACAATGTAGATCGTGGGCACCAGACCCGGAAGGATTAATTGTGTACTGATGCCTATTGTAGAATGGAACCATTGTTAAAATAAGGAATGCTCTCATCTGAACAAACCATACCCATCCCCAAACATTCTTGAGAAGGGCACAGATAAAAACTATGCACAGATAGAGAGATTTTACAGCCTATATGCACGCTGCGGTACCCCTTTATAATTTCCCTCAGTTTGCCCCATATGACTTAAGACTGAGTACAAGTAAAAAGCAATAATATCTCACCTAACTCCTGTACATATTTTTCCATCTGGTAAAAGCACCAAGTCGACAATCCTTCTGCCTATAAAAAGAAGTATAAAGCATTAACTAGATATGTTAAACACTATTTTTAATTATTTTTTTATTATTTTAATTCATTTTTATGAAATTATTCAAATTAAAGTTTAAAAATAAAGAAAACTTAAATTCAAAATGTGTCAAAACATAATTTGTTTTCAACCTGCTCATTTAGGCTACATTTGGTAAAAATTTCCTTCATGGCAGTGGTTAACATCTCCATGTAATCAGTGGGTCATCCCAGTAATCTATCAAATGGGATTTAAATTTGATGTTGATACAAAGATCAAAGACATGTTTAATCCTGTAATAAGTGACAGCAAGATACACAAATGTGTACACAACACATACCAAAATATAACACAGAGGTGTTTATGGTATACACAACTCCCATATAGAGAATATATGTCAGTTCAATTGAATGGATCTACATCTCATCAAGATCTTGCTGGCAGTAATTAGAAAGATGCACATATTACTTGTAAACAGTTATTATTACTGAGAAAACTCCTAAATAACATTGAGGAATATATTCTGTGTCAGATTTCAAGTCCATGAATGCAATGTCTGCAAACATGCAACACTTGTCAAAACACAACATAGAAGAAAAAAAGGAATAAAATTCAATGACAACATATCTGATGGTCATTTGCTGATCTCT
>JAVTVY010018618.1:0-76186 GCA_036873755.1 Hanleya hanleyi
GGTTACTGTCGATAATTTGGTTTATATAATCTCTGTGTTTGTTATGTTGAGGACAGTATAGCAAGAAGTGTACTTCATCTTCTACCACATTTTTAGTACAGTGGCGACAGATCCGGTCACATCTTGAGGTGTTTTTATACCTACCGCTCTCTATTTCGAGTTTGTGACAGCGGATTCGTATTTTGTTATTGTGATGCAAGTCAATGTTATTGCATTCAAGGGAGGTAATTCTCCAGATTGTATGAGATTTGTATGATAGTGTAATACCAGAACTAGTTTGATACACTAGTAATGGGGAACTTCCAGTACTGATACTTAAGATCCCACTTCTGCATATTATGTTTGAAATTAAATACCTAGATGCGGTCATCTATGCTACTGGATTTGTAGTTCTTGAAACTATTCCATGAAAGAAATGAAAATAGTTCAATTTAAGCTTCTTGAATTTTACATGTACGAAACATGATTTGGTTCAGGTTCTTGTAATTCAGATGCCTGTATTTGTCCTTAATATTGAAAATAATACCACTTAGATGTTGCGCCAAGTGTCAAAACTTAGCAAGAAAAAGGATTCCTCTCTCTATGATGCAGTGTTAAGAAATATAAGTTCTTATACAACGCGTTATTACCCCCAAGATGCAACTGAGAAGGTATCGGTCACTTACAAAAAATTTAACTCACCAGCTTACTGCATTTCAATGTTCTGTTTATCTTATGAAAGTTGATAATTTCTCATCACAACACACAGAGAAACATGGCTATCTGTATCACCAAAATGATTACATGTATATGTAGTCTTTTGCCATCAATTATGCATTTGCAATGAAATAACCCTTTAGAGGGAGGGTGAATTAACAATCAGCAGGAATGGATCTCTTACAAACCTTCCCGAACCACGTAGTTGCACTATTATACCTATTTTGCTCCTCACATTGTACTAGGCCGAGGATTTTAGTTTGTTATTTTTTGTATAGTATCTTCCTCACCGAATTGCACTTGGAAACATCTTCCCTAATTGAAACTACTACTAGCAGGTCTCTTGAGCAGGACAAACAGGTGAATGTGCAAACTATATCCTGACCAAATTCTATTAGAATTTATGTAAACAGGTGAGATTTGTTCAAAACAATTGTTTAAACTTCTTGAATGGGAAATCACATTTTGCCTTAGCATATTAATCCAAACTGGATAAAGATCTATCTGTTGCTTCTGAATAGCTTGGAGAAATATTTGAATGCTTTCGGAAATTTTAATAATGATGAAAATATGATGAATATACTTGAATATCATAATCAAAACTGTTCAAAAAATAATCATCCCTCCAACAGTTTCACTACTTTACAAGGAAATTAGCAGTTCTTAATCTTTCTACAGCCATGACAGCAGCCATAATTCTTCAAATTAATTTACTCCACCGTATGTAAGACATATTTGTCAGCTGATTTAGTGTCCTATAGAAGGGAAAATAAAATTAATATTATTCTTCAGTAAATTAGATTTCTTGTTAATAAGAATAGACAGCAACAGTTCTTCCAATTATTCCATTTTGAAGGAGGCATCTTTTCAGCTGTTTGAATTTATTGTGCTAGGATTTTTTAATTGCAATTAAAACATTGAGAATTTCCAAGGAAGCAATTGCACACATAGAAAGAAATAGAAAGTGGCAGGTATACCAAAACTCCCAAATGTGACAGACTGCTTCAGTGTCACAGATGACCGAATACTGCATAAACAATACCATTGTGTAAAGCTGTAACATATTAATATATATCCGTGCCAATATGCAGCCAAATAAGATTATATTAGCTTATCCGTCATCAAGTTTTTAATGAAGTATTTTAGTATGTGTACCCTATATCTATTATTTTACTGTTTATATTATGTAAGCTTATGTCTGTATATTATGTATGTATGTGTGTATGTATGCATGTATCTATGCATTTTAGCCCTTCTGGGGCACAATTCATCGCAATAAACTATCTATCTATCTATCTATCTATCATAACGTTTCAGGATTGAACCTACATGCAGTTTCACTGTATACTTTGACTTGGATCAAGGCCATGTCTCTACAGGATTCTTGTGACCATATTACCAGATGTATGCAGTATAGGTTCACAAGATCTGGCTAGAATCCCCTGAGCTATACATGTATTGTCAGAAGTCAGAAGACAGCATAATTGACCACCACCTCCCTCCTTATAACACATGATGTGATGTCGCAGGTCACTATTGTTGATGTGCCATGTTCGTGCTGATATCGACTGATCTCGCTGTTATTGTAATTCAAATACTCTGCCTCGTGAAGTGGCCCTATAATGTTTGTCTTTCGTACACTTCCAGTTCATGAACTTCTGGTATTGTAGAAATACTATTGGTATTGTCCTGTACGAAACTCTCTCACTTAAAATCTTATGTGTTTCACGCAAGTTTCTGATCAGAATCTCTCGAGAGAAAATCATATGAGAACATTACGTGAAATTTAACATGCAAATGAGGTGTTTTCACACAAGAATGGAGCAGAGTCTCGTAAGAATCTTATGAGATCTCACGTGAGTTCTCACATGAGATCTCACAAGAGATCTCACGTGAGATCTCGTAAGAACTTAAATCTTCCTTATGAAATCCCCGCAAATGCAAGAAATATCACAAACATTTATAATTTAATTTGTTAGGTATTTGAATGTAAAGAACAAAACAAGAAGCTGATATGAATATATTTAATTTTGTATTTTATTGTGAAGGGTTTAAATACCACTAAATAAACTTGAGTGGCATAGTCATTGGAATCAGCATGGTGTTTCCAGAGTCCTAAACATGAGACGGTATGTAAATATTAACTTACAGGTGTGTTGGGGGGGGTTCAAATTTATTCCACTGCCTGGCTCTGGCAATATAATCAATTACTAGTAGATCCAAAGAAACTCCAATGCCGAATAGCAAACTCTTTGCTGCCAAGTTACGGTAGTTCCCCTAATAATTCAATCACAGGAAGTTCACTTTTCAACTTTGTTATTCAAATAGAGAGAAAAGTGACATTTCCATTCTTCATTCAAATTGAAGAAAAGTAATATAATGACAAAATGTGACACTTTGTGGTTGGTGCCATGGAGAATATTGCCAGATTTATGCCATTTTTGCTGCACTTCCTGTGATCGAATTATTAGGGGAATTACCGTAGACTATCAATTTCATTAAATTATGTATTTACAGTTAGCACACTTTAGGATGTTCAGTGACATAACCAGTTGTCTTGATTTTATAAAAAAAAACCTTTTATGAGGTCTCTCGTGAGATTTCAGGACCCAGCACTTATTTCAACAAAAGATGGCTAAACCATTGGAACAAATTCCAAATTTATGCTTCAATTTTGTCTACAATGAGTGAAGCATGGTATAGGACATGTAAGCCTCAATTTGTTATAAGTTTAAAATCTTTAAATACATACAGGAACAAAGAGTAAAACCTGTTTACAAGATGATTCATTCTTCACAAAATTTTCACAGAACATGTTGTTGTTGTTGTCCAGTGTGATCTTTTCAAACTTGCAGGTCAATATTAGCCAGTAAACATAGTTTCTGAAATATCCCTATGATCCCAATAAACCTACCTCAATAACTGTTCCTTTTCTCAATACTTTAGCATATGTATTCACCAGTAAACCATCTAAAACTTGTAAGTTCCTGAGTGAAGACACACCAACCATATCCCCTTGTGTGACAGTATTTCCCTCCAACGGTTCAATTTTCCCTCCAAAACTTACACAAAGGATTCCAGTCAGTAAAGGGATACCAAGACTATAATCTCACAAGAGATCTCTTGTGAGTATTTGGACTGTGTTCATATTGAACATTTTCTCTTCGGATTTTGTCAAAGTCCTGAAACTTATATGATCTCTCGTGAGAAAAAGGGACTCAGTTGTTTTCCCAGAGTCAGAATAGAAAACCTCACAAGAGATATTTTCTCACATAGTTCCTGGTATGATTTCATTTCCTCACAAGAGATTTAAGTGAGAAAAGTAAAACCTTGCCTCGTCTCATATGTGTCTTACTAGTTGAGGAGAGTTTCTCACCAGAATCTCATAAGAATCATACTAGAAACAAGTCAGATTATGTGAGACTGTTTGGTTACTAGAAATAAATGAAACAACATGCGAAGGTCATTCAGCTTCCTAAATGCTTAACATTATGTCATGACCATGTGCATTTATGGTGTGCCATTTAGAAAGGCAAAATCTTACACCATATACAGTGAGAACAGCAATAGATATGTTTTCAGTGTATTCAACCTTCAAATCTTTATTGCATAGGTATGATCTTGTAGTTGATATTATTTTCAAAATAAATGTTACTGATATACCATTTGACAAGGTGAAACCTTCATCCGCAGGAATATGTAACAACCTACATGTAGCAATGCTGTTGTGTTTTCAGTTACTGATGAATCAATGCAAGGGCATATGAAGCACAAAATTGGATATAACCACAACATCAAAATGTAAAGGATTAAACCTTGCCTTGTAGCATATGGAACATCTCTCTGAATATATGAACTGTAACAGACAGGCACATCTATTAATGCCCAAGCCTTGGAATTATTGGATATGCATATAACAGTGACATAGTCTTGCCAAGTTTGCCTGATAGAGATCAGGTTTGCAGTTATCAATTTATCAATTCTGTATAGTTTTAGGGTTTTCATAAGGATGTGGTGTCTTATTCCGTGCTCCCCCCCCCCACTACTACCATCCCTAACATCCTACCATCACTACCATTCCATATGGGCCCTCCGTGGCTGAGTGGTCTAAGGTGCTTCGCTGGTGACCGCTAGCCTCACACTGCTGCACCGGTACGGGTTCGAACTCGGCCTGTCCATGTATGGAAGATTGTCAGTTACTTGCCAACGGGCGGTGGTTCTCTCCGGGCACTCCGGCTTCCTCCACCAACCAAACTGACTGTCACCATATGAGTGAAACAACCTTGAGCGTGACATTAAACCAAATCCCCCTCCCCTACCATCCATACCATCACTACCATACTGATCATCACTACCATCCCTACTATCATTACCATCCATATCATCCCTGCCATCACTACCATTCCAACCATCACTACCAGTCATACCCTTCCAACCATCACTGCCATCCCAACCATCACTACCATCGGATCCCTACTATCGCTATCATCCATACTATCACTACCATCCCTACTATCACTTACCTCCTACCATCCATGTCATCCCTGCCATCACTACAATCCCAACCATCACTACCATCGGATCCCTACTATCATTACCATCCATACCATCCTACCATCACTGCTATCACTTACATCCTACCATCCATGTCATCCCTGCCATCACTACAATCCCATCACTACCATCCTACCATCACTACCATCCATACCATCACTACCATCCATACCATCACTACCATCCATACCATCACTACCATCCATACCATAACTACCATTCCTACCATCACTACCATCCATACCATCACTACCATCCATACCATCACTACCATCCATACCATCACATCCATACCATCCATACCATCACATCCATACCATCCATACCATCACTACCATTCCTACCATCCATACCATCACTACCATCCATACCATTCCTACCTTCACTACCATCCATACCATCACTACCATCCATACCATCACTACCATTCCTATCATCCATACCATTCCTACCATCACTACCATCCATATCATCACTACCATCCATACCATCACTACCATCCATACCATCACTACCATCCATACCATAACTACCATTCCTACCATCACTACCATCCATACCATCCATACCATCACTACCATCCATACCATCGCTACCATTCCTACCATCACTACCATCCATACCATCACTACCATCCATGCCATCACTACCATCCATACCATCATTACCATTCCTACCATCCATACCATCACTACCATTCCTACCATCACTATCATCCATACCATCACTACCATCCATACCATCACTACCATCCATACCATCACTACCATCCATACCATCACTACCATCCATACCATCGCTACCATCCATACCATCGCTACCATCCCTACCATCACTACCATCCATACCATCACTACCATCCATACCATCACTACCATCCATACCATCACTACGATCCATGCCATCACTACCATCTATACCATCACTACCATCCATACCATCACTACCATTTCTACCATCACTACTATCCATACCTTCACTACCATCCATACCATAACTACCATCCATACCATCACTACCATCAATACCATCACTACCATCCATACCATCACTACCATCAATACCATCACTACCATTTCTACCATCACTACTATCCATACCATCACTACCATCCATACCATCACTACCATTCCTACCATCACTACCATCCATACCATCATTACCATCCATACCATCACTACCATTCATACCATCACTACCATCCATACCATCACTCCCATCAATACCATCCATACCATCACTACCATCCATACCATGATGGTGATGGTAGTAATCCCACTTGGGACTGGACTATCCAGCAGTAATCCCACAGAGGACTATCCATCAGTAATAACATGGGACTGGTCCACCCAGCAGTAATCTCGCACTGGAATGCGCTATGTACCAGTAATCCGACCGCACTGACCTATCCATCCTACATGGGATTAACTTTTGCCAGTAATCCCACATGGGACTGATGTTATTGTCTGTACCAGATAATCTATTCCAGACATTATTGTCTGTACCACATCACTTATTCCAGACCTTATTGTTTGCTCTACATGTATGCTTTCAATACTGCTGCACCTTTGGCGGATGACCCCGCAAGGCGAGATGTTGGGGTTCTCAGAACGCTTGTTGATATTTCTCATATGTTATAGCATGTTATAGTAGGATTTGTCATTTATATGATATGTCATAGCTTGTTAAAGAATTTTCCTGTATATGGTATGAAATATTCCTGATATGTCATAGCATGTTGATAGCTTTAGGTGGTATAAAATCAATCTGATTAAAACTCAGACTTAATAACGATTCCTCTTTCGGACAATTCGGTAATGTTTGGGATAGACTTTGTCTTAAATCTGTCACACTGGCAACCAATCACAGTCCAACTTCAACAGGCAAATAGGTGCCTATCCGATTATTTCTGTAGTGAATGAGGCGCAGAAAAATTCAACCCAGGCGGCTGACGAAGTTCTCGCTCTCCATGAGCAATCACAGAAGATTATTATTTGCTCGGATAGGCACTTATTCGCCCATTGAAGTTGAACTGTGATTGGTCGCCAGTCTGATATGCACGAAAGATTTAAGGTAGAGACTGTCCCAGATCTTTTCCGATAGAGGAGCGGTTATTAAGTCTGAGTTTTAATTGGATTGGTAGGAAATTCCTGATATGTCATAGCATGTTGAGGACTTTTCCTTGATATAATGACATGGTATGAAATATTTTTGATATATCATAGCATGTTAAGGATTTGTCCTTTAGGTGATATGTGGGACTGCTGATGACTATTCCTTTATATGGTATGAAATATTCCTGATATATCATATGAAATATTCCTGATATATCATATGAAATATTCCTGATATATCATAGCATGTTGAAGATTTGTCATTTATATGGTATGATATGTCATAGGTTTTGCTGACATTTCCTTTATATGGTATGGAACATTCCTGATAATGACCAACAAACATAGTACTGTATACATAAACATAGGCTAGTTTCCTGCAAGAGAGAAATGGTCAACAGTTTTCAGTGATGCCGGCAAGACATCATGATGTTCCAAAAATATCAAATCTGTATCGCAGATCAGTATTCATAATCCAGATGATTTTTTGTTGTAAAATCATTATCCACGCTTTGATTGTGACTGTTCACATGAAAACCACGATGATCTTGAAATACACTAGTTCATTCGACCCCTAGCTCCGGTTTAAGCGGAATTAGACAAATTACAACAGGTAACACCATAAATCTTGCACACCACGCTCGTATTTTGCTATCGGCATGTGATATGTATCGCCATATTTGAGAAACTTGAGTGGAGGTGCTTGGTGGTATAACCTTGTTTTATAATTTTCTGCAATAATGTTGTGACATTGATTAAAACCGTCACATTTTACACAAAAGCTATGGTACTAGGCGAGATATGTTTGTGCCATATGCAAGTCCCACTGGAAAATTACTGTCCAGAAAGGGATAGTTTATGATGTTAAAATTGTAGGCATCTCTCTTATAAAGTCAACGAGAAGGGCCCCTTCATTTTTAGCCAACCATCACCAGATGGTGGGCTGTTCAAATCGCTTTTTGTCCCCCGCTACTTAGTAGGGGGGGGGGGACTTAGAAACACCGGTGTCCGTGATTCCGTAATTCCGTGATTCCGTAATTCCGTAAGATTTTCTTGTCCGGACAATAACTCGTGAACGATTTAACCGATCAACTTCAAACTTGGTGTGTGCCTTGACATTGGTGAGAGGACGGTTGGGATTGTTTTTCAGCAATGTGCGTAATCAAATATGGCCGCCGTCAGCCATTTTGGATTATAAGCAGTTCGATCTTAAATTTTCTTGTCCGGACAATAACTCGTGAACGATTTAACCGATTAACTTCAAACTTGGGGTATGCCTTGACATTGGTGAGCGGACGGTTGGGATTGTTTTTCAGCAATGTGCATAATCTAATATGGCCGCCATCAGCCATATTGGATTATAAGCAATTGGATCTTAGATTTTCTTGTCCGGACAATAACTCATGAACGATTTAACCGATCAACTTCAAACTTTGTGTGTGCCTTGACATTGGTGAGAGGACGGTTGTGATTGTTTTTCAGCAATGTGCGTAATCTAATATGGCCGCCGTCAGCCATATTGGATTATAAGCAGTTGGATCTTGTCCGGACAACAACTCGAGAACGATTCAACCGATCTACTTCATATGTGGGGAGTACCTTGACATTGTTGAGAGGAGGATTAGGATTGTTTTTCAAGGACGTGCTTGATCCAATATGGCCACCATCAGCCATACTGGATTTCATTGGATTTTAAGCAGTTTGATCTTGTCCGGACAATAACTGGAGTACGATTCAACTGATCTACTTCAAACTTGGGGAGTGCCTTGACATCGGTGAGAGGACGGTTTGGATTTTTTTTCAGCGATGTGCATAATCCAATATGGCCACCGTCAGCCATATTGGATTATAAGTAGTTGGATCTTAGATTTTCTTGTCCGGACAATAACTCGTGAACGATTTAATCGATCAACTTCAAATTTGGGATGTGCCTTGACATTGGTGAGAGGACAGTTGGGATTGTTTTTCAGCAATGTGCGTAATCTAATATGGCCGCCGTCAGCCATATTGGATCGTAAGCAGTTTGATCTTGTCCGGACAATAGCTGGAGTACGATTCAACTGATCTACTTCAAACTTGGGGAGTCCCTTGACCTTAGTGAGAGGACAGTCATGTATTATGTTTTATGGATGTGCATAATCCAATATGGGTGCCATCTGCTGTATTAGATTTATGTTAAGCTCATCAGCGATATCTCCATTTTCAAATCATACTGTTATCAATGATATGAGATATCATCGACCCCAAAAAATCGACCATAGAGGTCCATGGCCCCCGCAGCAGCAGCGCCAGTTATGGTGGATGTAATCCACCATAACTGGTGCTGCTAGCGGGGGACATGGACCTCTATGGTCGATTTTTGTCCTTGGTCCGTCGTCCGTCCGTAAACAATTTCTTGTTATCGCGATTTCTCAGGAACTACTGCATGGATCTTTCTCAAATTTGGTAAACAGGTTCCCCTTGGGGTCTAGCTGTGCAAGAAACCTTTTTTCATCCGATTCGAAAATCCAATATGGCCACCAGGCAGCCATCTTGGATTTCCACATGAAACCTTGTTATTGCGATTTCCCGGGAACTACTGCATGGATCTTTCTCAAATATGGTACACAGGTTGCCCTTGGGGTCTAGTTGTGCAAGATACCTTTTTCGCTCTGAATCGAAAATCCAATATGGCCAAAAGGCGGCCATCTTGAATTTCCCCTTGAAACATTGTTACCGTGAATTCTCAGGAAATATTTTGTGGATCTTTCTGAAATTTGGTACACAGGTCCCACCTGGTGCCTAGTAGTGCAAGATACCTGTTTTGGTCCGATTTGAAAATCCAAGTTACGCTTCAAATTAATTCGGTATTCCCGAGTTGTGACGTTGCATCACAAGAGTCGGCGGATCAAACGGTGGGGCATATTCTATACATTGACTATAGAGAATATCCATACCTTCACCATCCATATCAAGGAGTTCAAATAATTCGGAATTAAAATGTATTTCTTCAAATTTTCTCAGCTTTCTTTAGTCCATGCAGTAGCAAGTGAACTGCTCCACCCTTTCGTCTGCCGGCTGGTCGGCTACATGAAGGGACGTCACTCTTGTGACTCAACGTCACAACTCGGCAACTGTAGACTACATTCTCAAAGAGAGCCGTGTCTACCCGCGGGAGACCAAAGCGACTCTCATGTAAACTGGTGACATTTTTAGCCCACCATCACCAGATGGTGTGCTGTTCAAATCACTTTTTGTCCGTGGTCCGTCGTCCGTCCGTCCGTAAACAATTTCTTGTTATCGCGATTTCTCAGGAACTACTGCATGGATCTTTCTCAAATTTGGTACACAGGTTCCCCTTGGGGTCTAGTTGTGCAAGAAGCCTTTTTTGGTCCGATTCCAAAATCCAATATGGCCACCAGGCCGCCATCTTGGATTTCCCCATGAAACCTTGTTATCGCGATTTCTCAGGAACTGCTGCAGGGATCTTTCTCAAATTTGGTACACAGGTTCCCCTTGGGGTCTAGTTGTGCAAGAAACCTTTTTTGGTCCGATTCGAAAATCCAATATGGCCACCAGACAGCCATCTTGGATTTCCCCATGAAACCTTGTTATCGCGATTTCTTGGGAACTGCTGCATGGATCTTTCTCATATTTGGTACACAGGTTCCCCTTGGGGTCTAGTTGTGCAAGAAACCTTTTTTGGTCCGATTCGAAAATCCAATATGGCCACCAGGCAGCCATCTTGGATTTCCCCATGAAACCTTGTTATCGCGATTTCTCAGGAACTACTGCATGGATCTTTCTCAAATTTGGTACACAGGTTCCCCTTGGGGTCTAGTTGTGCAAGAAACCTTTTTTGGTCCGATTCGAAAATCCAATATGGCCACCAGGCCGCCATCTTGGATTTCCCCATGAAACCTTGTTATCGCGATTTCTCAGGAACTACTGCATGGATCTTTCTCAAATTTGGTACACAGGTTCCCCTTGGGGTCTAGTTGTGCAAGAAACCTTTCTTGGTCCGATTCGAAAATCCAATATGGCCACCAGGCAGCCATCTTGGATTTCCCCATGAAACCTTGTTATCGCGATTTCTTGGGAACTACTGCATGGGTCTTTCTCATATTTGGTACACAGGTTCCCCTTGGGGTCTAGTTGTGCAAGAAACCTTTTTTGGTCCGATTCGAAAATCCAATATGGCCACCAGGCAGCCATCTTGGATTTCCCCATGAAACCTTGTTATCGCGATTTCTCAGGAACTACTGCATGGATCTTTCTCAAATTTGGTACACAGGTTCCCCTTGGGGTCTAGTTGTGCAAGAAACCTTAATCCAATATGGCCACTAGGCAGCCATCTTGGATTTCCCCATGAAACCTTGTTATAGCGATTTCTCAGGAACTACTGCATGGATCTTTCTCAAATTTGGTACACAGGTTCCCCTTGGGGTCTAGTTGTGCAAGAAACCTTTTTGGCCCGATTCGAAAATCCAATATGGCCGCCAGGCAGCCATCTTGGATTCCCCATGAAACCTTGTTATCGCGATTTCTCAGGAACTACTGCATGGATCTTTCTCAAATTTGGTACATAGGTTCCCCTTGGGGTCTAGTTGTGCAAGAAATCTTTTTTGATTCGATTCGAAAATCCAATGTGGCCACCAGGCAGCCATCTTGGATTTTCCCATGAAACCTTGTTATTGCGATTTCTCAGGAACTACTGCATGGATCTTTCTCAAATTTGGTACACAGGTTCCCCTTTGGGTCTAGTTGTGCAAGATACCTTTTCTGGTCCGATTCGAAAATCCAACATTGCCACAAGGCGGCCATCTTGAATTTCCCCTTGAAACATTGTTACCGTGAATTCTCAGGAAATATTTCGTGGATCTTTCTGAAATTTGGTACACAGGTCCCACATGGGGCCTAGTAGTGCAAGATACCTTTTTTGGTCCGATTCGAAAATCCAAGTGACGCTTCAAATTAATTCGGTATTCTCGAGTTGTGACGTTGCATCACAAGAGTCGGCGGATCAAACGGTGGGGCATATTCTATATATTGACTATAGAGAATATCCATACCTTCACCTTCTATATCAAGGAGTTCAAATAATTCGGAATTAAAATGTATTTCTTCAAATTTTAAATCAGCTTTCTTTAGTCCATGCAGTAGCAAGTGAATTGCTCCACCCTTTTGTCTGCCGGCGGGTCGGCTACATGAAGGGACGTCACTCTTGTGACTCAACGTCACAACTCGACAACTGTAGACTACTGCATGTTTCGATCCAAGGGAGATAATCAGGATTCAGGCACTTTCGAAGTTTCAACATTACTGCGCAGACCGGATCCCTTCAGTATTAAGTAGTGTACCATCTTACTATTTTCAGGCATGGTATCTTAAAAGAGATATCTCAAAATAGCCGTATAAACAGAACAGAATTAGCATTCGTTCTTAATTATAAAATCTTAAGTATGTTTCATAGCTCATGCCAAAGTGTCAAAGAGATTGGTCTTCGCTTCCAGTACCCAATGACACGTGCAAAAAAATAACTAAAAAAAATACTACGAAACAAAGGCGAAGAATCCTCCGTACATGTATATTCACTTTCAGACTAACTTTGCTCATTTCTCCTGTATTATAACAACCGACATAAGTACAGTTTCTAGAAATCTTGAAACTCCTGAAACTTAGATTATATCTTGGTGTTTTTCAGTGACCTTTTCCGATCCTTTTCGCTCAGATCCGAAATTCTGTAAACAAAATTACAAATCAATTGTTTGTACTTAGTAACAATGGACAAAAAGATCCTCTAGTCATTAGCTTACAATTATCGGACAATGGTGGGCGCCAAGATCCTTCAGGATCTCTCGTTGAATCTCCAATCTCAAAGCGAGGCAGCATGACATCACTCGCTCGACCCATTCGCAACTTCTCGAGGATCTCCGGTTTGAGATGTCCCTCGAAGGCCATTGACGCCATATTGGACGAGAGCGTGGTCACGTGTGTTTTGGGCAAGACGGTACATCTTCGGACAATTTATGACCTAAATCCCAGGTTCTTAGCGTGACATGTACTTGATCAGATTTCTGTTCTTCATTCACTAAATAGTACTGTTCACACGCCCTATGATATGTACTTTTGTTGCTATCATTATGCAAGTTTTGTTGTTAAAAAAATAAAACTGAACGTTGAACTTTATTTATGGCCTACTCGTTTGAAGCAGCAGACATAAATTTAGCTGACCTAGATTCTGCATTGAAGCTCAACCAATGAAACGCGGAAAACAACAAATTACGTCAATTATACCGTATTTTCGCCTGCATGTTGTCTCATCGTACTATTCTTGTTTATCTGATGATGCTGAACAATAATGATCTTGTGATCTTTGTGTTAGGTCATAAATTTTCTGAAGATGTACCATTTTGCGTGTTTCAGTCAGTGACGTCACGGGAATTATATCTTGCCAATACGTGGCGTGTGTACCATTTAAACTGATGGTTTTCTATTGAAATGTGCTTCGAATGAAAGAATAAACAGTTTTTAGAATATCTGACGTAAATCAGAGACTCGCAGTGAAATATTTGCTGGTCGGGGATTAAGGCTTCCGCGAGAGTGGTTGGGCTTCGGAGCCATGCGTATTAAACCGTTCCGGCGCGTCACATCTGGAGATTCATAGGAAATTCATGTTGTCGTCCCACGAGCGTAGAATCAGTCCCCTTCGTAGATTTCCGCTCGGGAGTTCCGAATGTCGCTCGACCGGGACTATTC
Organism: Hanleya hanleyi; assembly: GCA_036873755.1. Lineage (NCBI taxonomy): Eukaryota > Metazoa > Mollusca > Polyplacophora > Lepidopleurida > Hanleyidae > Hanleya > Hanleya hanleyi. The sequence continues at coordinate 14,103 of JAVTVY010018618.1, forward strand.
TCCCGCAAAATGGTACATCTTTAGAAAATTTATGACCTAACCCAAAGATCACAAGATCATTATTGTTTAGCATCATCAGATAAACAAGAATAGTACGATCAGACAACATGCAGGCGAAAATACGGTATAATTGACGTAATTCGTTGTTTTCCGCGTTTCAATGGTTGATCTTCAATGCAGAATCAAGGTCAACTAAATTTATGTCTGCTGCTTCAAACGAGTACGTAGGCCATAAATAAAGTTCAACGTTCAGTTTAATTTTTTCCTACGAAGTAGGCTACAGATCGCAAATTGTCCGGTAATGAGTGAGTCCATCCGAATCCTTTCGTCGGCAAAATAAGCAGAACCGTTGACATTAGAACCTTGATTTTTGGCATGAACGTGCATTAGGGCATTGTTACCAGCAAGTTCTGATCTGAACTAATTCTGATTAAAATTAGATTTATAATTAACAATATGTCCCTGTAAGGTCTATGGCTGTTTTCACCATCATCTTCTGCATTAAAGAGCGGTGAAGGCAAAGTCCTATTAAGATATCATGTTGCCTCTATCACACTTAGGCAGCCATAACACAGGGCTCAAGTGTAGGTCTTAATCAGCACAACTGACAGTTTACAAATTTATGACTCGCTTCTGGCAGAAGTATGGGCTAGTGGCTGGTATTGCTGGGCAGGCCAGTTTACACAGCACAGATGTAGACCTATTTGTTCCAGTGATCAGTCCTACAGTTAGCCCTATGGGGTTTTCATCCCCTCAAACAATCAGCGCTGTTTCCATAACGAAGCTGAGGTGGTTTAACGTTTATCAATGAAGAAAATCACCGATCAACCGCCATAGAATATAATGTGAAACAAGAAAACCGGAATAGTACATTCATCAGATTGCCGATGCCCAAAATGTGTTCTCATATATCTAGATAACAACGTGATGTAGAGACGCTATTTATTCGTCTTTGTATCGGTTATGCTCAGGAGAATGACATAGAATCATTATTATCTTGTGCATAGAAGGTGTTGGTCTTGAGTTGAATTACCGTAAACTAAATAAATGCTACCTTTCTACTATAGTACTATATATAAACTAGAGCCTTAGGCACTGAAACGGGGCTATTTAAATGTAAAGTAGACTGTTGGAATAATTCCACTAACTCTTTGATGTTCCATCTCATGGCGAAGAGCCATACTTGTACTCTCACACATTCCTCTCAACAAGGATCTCTAGTGCATTAGGGTAATTGTACACATATATATATTTAAAAACAAAACTGCTGGGACAGCCATTTATTATGAAATCAACCTGATGAAATGATGAAACAATGTCTTCACTGCATGTTACCAATATTTGTAAAAATTTCACTTTTTTCAGATAATCGAAAGCATATCCTTCAGCAGTAAATAACAATACGAAGCTGTGCATCTGAAAATCCCTGGTCTCTGTGTACATTCATAACGTATTCAATTTGAACCAAGATGTCAGGAACACCAAGCAGTCAAGTCACAAATATACAGATTATCAAAAATTTTGCAAATAAGAATGAGCCCCAAGGTTTCCGTCCAATCAGAGAAACCGGTTTTCATTACATAAGTTTCTTGATGCATCAATGATGTATACCAAATTTTACATCGAGCATTTAAATGGTATCAGAGATAGAGATCATTAATGATTTAGCATAAATTAAAGATGGCCGCTCATCCTTCCCGCCACTCAGAGGAACTGATGTGGTTATTAATTGAAAGTCTCTTGATACATTGATGCTGTATACCAAGTTTTGTATAGAACACTGAAATGGTATCAGAGATATACATCATTAAAAATTTTGCATAAATTAAAGATGGCCACCAAGGTTCCCGCCCAATCAGAGAAACCAGAACTGTCGTTTGTCGTAAGTATGCATCGAAGATGTATACCAAATTTTACTTCGAGCACTTGAATGGTATCAGAGAACGAGATCATTAATGATTTTGCATAAATTAAAGATGACCGCCCATCCTTCTCTCCACTCAGAGGAACTGATGTGGTTATTCATTGCAAGTCTCTTGATACATCGATGCTGTATACCAAGTTTGGTATAGAACACTTAAATGATATCAGAGATATATATCATTAAAGTTTTTGCATAAATTAAAGATGGCCACCAAGGTTTTCAGTCAATCAGGTCCCGATTTAAAGTATCTGTATGCATCGAGATTGAATACCAACTGTCATATAAAACAATTGAATGGTAACAGAGATACGTATCATTATCGATTTTGCATAAATTAAAGATGGCCTCCAGGATTTCCAGCTAATCAGAAAAGCCGGTTTGGTAATTCATTGAAGTTGCTTAATGTATCGATGATGTATACTAACTTTCGTATTGAACAGTTGAATGGTTTCGGAGATATGGATCATTATCCATTTTGCATAAAATTAAAGATGGCCGCCAAGATTTCCACCCAATCAGGTCCCAATTCAATAGGCTTCTGGTCCTTAACTAGGTAAATAAGCATACCAAATTTGGAATTCTTCAGTGGAACCGTTTTCCGTCTATCTCGCTTATGTACTGACGTACGAACAGACGGACGTTCAAGATGACAATACCCCATGGCCAAAATTGGCCGAGGGGTAAAAATGAGTATTGAGATACAATGTAAAATCCTCATGGTTAGATGGACTGAAGCTATGCTGGGATGCATACTCTCGTGGCATCATATTGTTTCATGTACCTCCTCTCTAGTATATTACAGTTCTATTTGGTTATCTCCCATGTCACCTTACAGCTTCAAAACTGTGATATGCAGAGCTCTTTCTGTAGATCAGGGGGAAATGCTTGCAACATTTCATGAATATTTCAGAAGTAGAATGAAAAGAAAACATTTCTGAATACAGGTAAATTATTACGTAAATGATTTGACCATCACTGGATTTTAGAAACTTACTATAAAAAGATAATGGAGAGGGTCTTGAGGGGTGAGCTTAAATGGCGAAAATTCCAAACTGTAACTCAACACACATATTTCATGAAAATGTAAATGAACACAGGCAAAGTGAAATATCCCATTGTTTTCTACAATGAATTACACTTATACTGGTATTATTTAATACTAAATTACTGCCCAAACACGCTTTCTAATGAGAATGAGTTAGTCCCACAAAATCACTCAACATGCGCCTCTCAAAATCTGTGGTTTAGCAGACGACATATTTGGAGCACGAAAGTAGTGCCACTGGAAAATGAACTAAAACACGCATAAAATTAGATAAATGGAAATGTAACTTAAACATATCAGACCTGCAACTATACGCGAACATTAAAAACACAGAAACCTGGACATTCTAAAGAAGGAAGTTTCAGACCTCTTTCTTGTCGTGTAAGAACTGTGTTAGCAAGACACAGAGCTGCAGTTCAATTTTTTCTGACTACAGAACAGGACCATTAGTCCCTACGGGCCTACATCGCGGGCCTACATCGCCCCGTGAAAATTGTTGTATTATTGGGAAAATAATGTGATTCAAAAAGTTGTTTTGATCCTGTACAATTAAGGGCACTGAAAACCATTAAAGAGATGTAAATGTATTTCACACGTAAAGCTTGAAATCTACTGAACCTATATTATTCAATCTGTTTCCTTTAATTAAAAAATTGTAAAATTAAATCGGCGATCGTTATTTATTTTGAAATGAAGGCGCATTAGGAGACTGTTACCAACAAGTTCTGAGCTGACCTACTTTTGATGAAAATTTCTGGTGATTTTTGATGAAAATCACTGGCGATTCTGACTTGGGGCGTGCCCATCTTAATATAGGCAGGATTTCAACTGGGGGTGGGGATTTCCAAGAGTTCAGTTCGCGTTCGAGTCCTAATGCCTACTGTACTTCGTAGGTCCTGTGACGTTAGTCACACTGCCATGTTTAACAACAAAACTTGCATAATGATAGCAACAAAAGTACATATCTTAGGGCGTGTGAACAGTGCTATGTAGTGAATGAAGAACAGAAATGCTGCAACTACCTTGCCCTGATCCTGGTATAGGTCATTAATTTTCCGAAGATGTACCGTCTTCGGTAGACACGGCTCTCTTTGAGAATGGATTGGAACTGTGCGAACTACTTCCTGTATTAGATAACTCGCTTTCACGGCCAAGTATACATACCGACAATAATTTGTTCGCGATTGATATGCTCCGAAACGGAAAGAATCATTTTCCAATTATATAGCCCACGTTATGTTTAGCAATTCGCTTCTAACTCGGCGGAGTCAGCAGGTCAATGACAAGCCGGATACAGACGGTGAAAATCATACGCCGCCTACTCACCCCCCAACTTTTGGGTGGATGGCTCCAATTTACACGTGAGACTCTTTCTTGCAGTAGGGAGTTTCGCGAGACGAGAATGCTGTAGACTACTGCATTTTTCGATAGGGAGATAATCAGGATTCAGGCACTTTCAAAGTTTCAACATTACTGCGCAGACCGGATCCCTTCAGTATTAAGTAGTGTACCATCTTACTATTTTCAGGCATGGTATCTTAAAAGAGATATCTCAAAATAGCCGTACATACAGGACAGAATTAGCACTCGTTCTTAAATATAAAATCTTAAGTATGTTTCATAGCTCATGCCAAAGTGTCAAAGAGATTGGTCTTCGCTTCCAGTACCCAATGATGACACGTGCCAAAAAAAATATAACAAAATTACTACGAAACAAAGGCGAAGAATCCTCCGTACATGTACATTCACTTTCAGACTAACTTTGCTCATTTCTCTTGTATTATAACAACCGACATCAGTACAGTTTCTAGAAATCTTGAAACTCCTGAAACTTAGATTATATCTTGGTGTTTTTCAGTGACCTTTCCCGATCCTTTTCGCTCAGATTCGAAATTCTGTAAACAACATTACAAATCAATCGTTTGTACTTAGTAACAATGGACAAAAAGATCCTCCAGTCATTAGCTTAGAATTATCGGACAACGGTGGGCGCCAAGATCCTTCAGGATCTCTCGTTCATTTTTACAGCGATATATAGGTCTAAATATAATGCACCTCTAGGGATATATTTAGAATCCTTCACATCCAGTGATGGTATCTTTCACTTTGCCATTTATATATTGATTATTCACAGCGAGAAGTTAATGTTAATGACTTAACTTTTAACTTTATTTGGTATAAAATATTCACTGATATATGTCATAGCTTGTCGATAACTTTTCCTTGATATGGTATGGGATACTCCTGCTATGTCATAGCATGTTGGGACTTTTTCTGTCAGTATGGAATACAATTCGACAATTTTTCAATTACTCAAACTGATGTGGTTCTCAATTAACTAATCAAGTCATTCCTATGCCTCCTCATATTTTTCAGGAGGAGAACATTTGCCCCGATGGCACACAGTTTTGTTCATCTAGTGTAGAGAATTCACCATTCCCAGTGGCTATATTTCAACATCAGGCTGAATCAGAGAAAGAAATAGACAAGGGAAATGAAAGCATGACCACCTCATATATGACAGAGACAATTCAGGGAAAGGAGAAGTCGCCTAATGTGACAGAATCAACACAATCGCGCAAGATAACAGAAGACTCAAACATGTACGTTTCAGTGCAAGAATGGGGGTATATATGTTTGGTGTGTGATTATAGAACAGCCAAAGAGCTGGCCATGGTGCAACATATAAAAGATCACACTGGCGAAAAGCCACACAAATGCCCCTCATGTGACTATATGGCTGCTACTCACAGTGAGATAGCTCAACATACAGGCGGTTCTTTTTGTGAACATAGAGCTGCCCATATTAAGGCACTTGAAGAAGAGGCGAGAACGGACACTAGAGAAAAACGGCACAAATGCTTGTATTGTGAATGCAGCTTTGACCAAGAGCAGCATCTTATTGTTCACTTGAGAATGCACACTGTAGAAAAGCAGCGCAAATGCTCACATTGTGAACATAGTTTCAATCGAAAGGCTGATCTAGGTGCCCATTTGAGAAGACAAACAGGGGACATGCTACATCAGTGTCCGCATTGTGAATATAGTGCTACTCTAAAGTGCGCTCTTGTTATCCATTTGAGAACCCATACCGGTGAAAAGCTGCACAAGTGTTCATATTGTGAATATAGTTGCACGAAAAAGTCTGGTCTAGCTATCCATTTGAGAACGCATACAGGGGAAAAGCCATACAAGTGCTCACATTGTGACTACAGTTCTGGTACAAGAAGTGCTCTTACTGCCCATTTGAGGACACACACTGGAGAAAAGCCGTACAAGTGCACACAATGTGAATATAGATGTCGGCGGAAAGCTAATCTTAATATTCATTTCAGGACACACTCTGGAGAAAAACCGTACATGTGCCCACAGTGTGGATATAGTTGCAGTCAAATTGGGACCCTTGCTGACCATTTAAGAACGCACACCGGGGAAAAGCCATACAAGTGTCCACATTGCGAATATAGTGCCCGTCAAAAGTCTGCTCTGAATACCCATCTGAAAGTGCACACTGAAAAGAAATGCCCACATTGTGATTCAAGCTACAGTCGTAATGACGATCTCCTGAAACATATAAGTACGCACACTGGAGAAAAGCCATACAAATGCTCGTTTTGTGATTCTAGTTTCTGTAGTAAGCCAGAACTTGCTGATCATGCCAGTGTTAATCACCATGCTAAAGTACACACCCTACAAGAAAAGCCATACAAATGCTCCTTTTGCGATTATAGGTCAGTTTCACAACATGTAATAACTGAACATACCAGAAAACACACTGGAGAGAAGCCACACCACTGTCACCTTTGTGGTTATCGTTTCAGTTATAAGTCTGTTCTTATTGAACATGTGAAACTTCACGGAGAAAAGTTACACAAATGTCCAGTCTGTGATTATAGGGCAGTTAGAAAAAGCTACATCAAACAACATCTCCGGACACACTCCACAGAGAAACCATAACAGTGTTCTCTTTGTGATTATAAGGCTGCTTCTAAATATGAGGTTACTATACACACCAGAAAACACACCGGTGATAAGCCTTACGAGTGCCCTCAATGCGATTATAGACCCACCCTGAGGTGTCATGTTCAAATACACATGAGAAGTCACACTGGAGAGAAACCATACAAGTGCTCACATTGTGATTATCGATCCGTGACCAAGAAGACCCTCAATGCTCATTTGAGAACACATACCGGAGAAAAGCCATACAAGTGCTCACATTGTGAATATCGTTCCAGTTTCAAATCTAACCTGGTTGTTCACTTGAAAAAACATGCCGGAGAAAAGTCATATTCTTGTTCATTGTGTGATCATATCTTCTCTGACGTTGACAGTCTTCATGTACATATGAGTCTTCATTCAGATGAGAAGCCTTAACGGTTTGGTGTAACATTGAAAATCAAAACCACCGAGGATATACATTGAGCATAAACCACACTAGGTTCCCTTCCTGCAATTTTAGCTTTAGCAATAATCGTGTTCTTGTTCAGCCAATCATGGGGTGTCGTAGGTTGGACAATCTTTGTCACATTGCGCTTGCGGTGTCCTCTGTACATATTATGTTTCAACATGAAAAATGGCATGACCTCACTGCACAAATACTTGAGGAAGTTCATGGCAATCGATCTGTGACCTTTTTATATTAGGACTGCAGTTATTCGTTTATGTACGCCCGTCGATAGGTGATGACGTATATTGTGATCGCGAGTCCTGTCTGTTTGTCCGTTTGTCATTATGTCTGTCTACCCATCCGTCTGTCTGTTCGTCTGTTATCTTTTGCTTGTCCGTACGACATCTTCAGTACCTGGTACCATGTCATAGATTGGTACCAACCTTTAGGTATAGCTTACCCGTGACTCAAAGAGGAAACCTATTCATTAAAGGTCAAGGTCACTGTGATTGAAAATACAGTAAATACAGCACAGTTCAGACACGATGTGGAATGGGATGGCGAAGAAGTTGAAGCCTGTTGATTTTTACCCCTCTAACAAGTTGGACCGACGGATATTGTCTGCTTGCTCTGCCCGTACATTTGTCTGTACATATTGCTTGTTAACACAATTTCTCTTGAATGATTATAGGCAGGCTTTCTAAATTCATATAACATATACAACTGGCAATGGGTCAAAGGCCTAGTAAACATGACTGACCTTGACCTATTTTATCCGCATTAGATCTGCCCTGTTACAAGTACTAGTAGATACATATATTTCATCAGAGTCAAAATGTAGTTAATACAATACGTTTCATAGGCTCATATTTAGGCATGCACCATTGTGCACGAGCGAGTGCATATTGAGGCTCATAAAGCTCTTGTTTAGTTTCATTGCCGTGATATTGATATAGTTTAGAGGTTGTTCTGACGTTCGTTCCAATAAATAGTTCGCATTTAAAGTTAGTCTGAAATCCGATTATTGCGCTGGTCCGAATAAACCTTGAAATCTTGTAGATAGACAGACGGACAGTTTGTCTGATTCTCTGGGGATATGGCCAAGTGGAGGCCAGCATAGACTTCGTCACCAAGCTGACGTCACCGACTGTCTCGATAACAATGGGTGACTGGGTGCTGTTTTGGCTGGGCTGATCAGTGTCCAATAAGGAACTGTTGGCATTCTCGTGTCCTGGCACCTGTAGGCACCATCGTGATATGACTGAAAAATTGTTGAAAACGACGTTAATTCCTACTCAGTAACTCGATAACAATGGATCATACTTCGTGTAAGGATCACGTGACAATAACCAAGTCTGGAGAGAGTAATGTAACTAGACTGGGCTTTTTCACTGGATTGTTCGAATGTCTTTTAGATGCTTACATGAAGTATCTGTCATTATATATCTCATAATCTTTAATTCGGTGGCCGAGTGGTCTAAGGCGCTTCGCTGGTGATCGCTAGCCTCACACCGCTGAACCGGCACAGGTTCGAGCCCAGCTGGTCCATGTGTGAAAGTTTGTCAGTTACTTGCCGAAGGATGGTGGTTCTCTCCGGGTACTCCGGCTTCCTCCACCAACCAAACTGACTGTCACCATATGAGTGAAACAAACTTGAGTGTGACATTAAGCCAAATTCCCTCCCTCCCTCCTCTTCTAGCTTAGCACTATGTACATGTAGCACGTGTACAAACCAGGACGCCTATTTAGCTTTTATAATTTAAGATATATTCGATGGGGAGTAGAGTGTAACTATTGACGCTTGAACTGATAACCTACTTGCATATATAGCTGATGTGAGTTTTAATTAACATGTATATAGAATAAGGACTAATAGAAATATTGAATAACAGCTAAAGCGTAACTGATGCTTGTAATTTGCCTGTATACAGCCCAAATTTTAAAATACAAGGTTTTAGCGCAAGTATTGATGCTAAGATAGAATGATACATGTACATGTATACACTTGTTATGATTTTATTATACATGGCGGATTTCACGCAAAACCGTACCACTAACTCCCATTTCTGTCTGTCCTTGACGGACTGTGACATTAGTAACACCAATAACTTGGAAAACATCATAAACAAACAATGTTCCCTGTACCTTATTATCTAAAATGTGCCAATGAATTGCATAAGATGAAAATAAACAGGCGCCCCTATGAATTCTTTGTACAGTTTTTAGTTAAGCGGAACAAAACACAAATGACATTAGTAACATTTGTGTTACTAATGTCATTTGTCCGTCAAAATCTAGTTTGTATATGTACAAGAAATTTCATATAACAGAAGCACTTGCATATGCTCAGTGGAATTAGGCCAAGCATATCGATGTATCTGTACCACTGTCAGTGTATGTCATTGCCCATGCTGTAATACTGAGCCTTTTCCAAAACATTCTAGTGTCATTTCCGTCACGGGAGTTGAACGCACATGACACTAGAAACGTTTCTCAAACGCTCATAGTATCGATGTATTGGTATTTTATACACTGGCAATGGTACATATATCTCAATAAGGTCAAGCTAGTACCACTGTAAATCTTTAATTGAATAATTTAATTGACGTTTGTTTTGTGGTGAATATTGTAAAAAAAGTTGGACGGACATATGACATTAGAACAAATGACATTAAAAACATTTACATTTCTGTCTCTATATTATACTGTAGATAAGAAATGTGCAGTGTAAAACTGTTTATACTCAGATATGCATACATTACACAACATTTGTGGGTTTAGCAAACACAGTACAAGACACAGTCAGTTTTTTTTTTACATTTTTAATGTTACAAACATCATTTTTCCGGTGAGACGGACAATTTGACGGAAAGTGGTATAGTTTTACGCGGAATCCGCCATATTGAACTGAACCGAACCCGGAAATCACCCATCCGGAAGTTGCGTACTCGGAACGGCAAATTTTCGGGAATATGCATGCGCAACCGGAAGTGCAATCAACACCGGAAATCTTCCCTCTGGATTGAGAATCGTGGAAATTTGTTGTTTCTTGCTAATTATACAGCGGATATAATGAATAAGGACTACGACGTTACTACTGTGATGCTTGTAGTTTTGTACTGTATGTATCCTCAATATTTTAGATGTGATCTATAGCGCACATATTGACGCTTTTGTTGGCCTATACTTGTATAAACCTGATTCAATTTTACGATACATGTATCCTGAACTTGGGTAAGCTTTCGTATGCGTAAATTATTTACTTCAGAAAATATCTTACTTGAGTATGTACATACACGACAAAAGTGAAAATGTACACACTAGTCTACTTCGTGAATTGAAGTTTGACGGGAATTTTTTAAATAAATGTTATTTGAGATCATCAGCATTTATTCTTTTGTTATTTCCAATTAGTAATGTAAGATCTTACTCTCCCAAATGTTGATTTGTATTGACTGTTGGGTCTGCTACATGCAACATCTCCATCAAGCAAGTAGATTGATAAAAAGAAGAGATAGTTTTGATATAAAAAAGAAGGTTTTTGTTATATTGGAGTAGACGAATAAATACAAATACGGCTTGCCATACAATTATTATTCGTTTCTTTTTTATATCAAATATATAGATATATATAAAATTTAATCACTTTCATCAACACTTTCAATCCCAGTAATGTCATTTTTTCCCTGTCATTAAGAATAATCATAACCTACTTGAATCAAACGAAGGACTCGAAAGCTTTTAATGGGCATGTTGAACGAGAATAACTGTTGAGGAATATCATTGATAACTGACCATATAGTTGTCTTTAGTCTGATATCTTAATAACGGTGAACTCTGGCAACTTCACACGCTTTCCGCGGATAATATGGAAATATATAGCCTGGGACAGACCCAGCATTCAATATCAATCAGCGGAATTAAATATCCGTGTGTATTAAGTTCTTATCGTTATGGACAGGGAATGTCTTCCTGGACGACGACTGGTCGCTGAAGGTCGGATCTGACGCTTGTAAGAATACATTTCCTATTCATATCTCCTAGTTCAGCTTTACCAATCCTGTATCGGAAACGGGAGACACAGAGGCTGGAATGAGAGTTCAATTTTCCGTTCCACTTCCAGGTCACAATTTTCGCGAAAAGAATCGGTTTAACGCGCGTATTACTTAAGAAGACTTGTTCGTCACTTTTGTTCAGGGTTTGTAATGTTTGCTCGTCATTTTGGCGTACTTAAGTCATTTGATTGCTTAGACATTGTTAGATATTCTCTTCGCATTCAATTCTGTATCCCATATAGCTAGTAAGTTGAAGTCCGAGTACAGTTTGTTCAACAAGCTAAACCTCACTGACATTTAATTTTGTGATATTGATATCGAGGACCGAGGAGAATGGTTATTGCAGAAATGTTAACTCTCTTGACGAACCCAAATAAATGCAACATAACAAAGGTGGTGGAAAAGATACCGACGTACTGACAGGGGGAGCTATTTTTTAGAAAGGAGATGGTATTGTTAGGCGGGGTTTTTGCCCACAGCCAGCCGACTCATAGGAATGTACATTTCTTCTCTCCGTCTGTCAATCACAATGCAATGTACAACTTCTCGTCGGTGGCAACTGTCAATCAACGGACAGAATGTTATGGTGAACCATGATAGCTTCACGTATGTTCGGTACCATGGCGTTATTATTTCACCACGTTGCAATCGATTTTACATGCACATATTGAAGAATAAATACACAATTTAGGCGAATATATTGCCGTTGTAACAGGTAGCGACTGATCGCTCGATTTCAACGTTTGACTGGCCCGTAATGTCCACACTATCGTGTCATCGGTAAACAATATTTATTTTATAATATATATTATATTTATTATTGGTTCATATTGATAGGCTTAAATCTTATTTCAGATCTACTGAATGCAATTTTACTTTTTACAAAAATGAGAAAGATTGAAATAACTTGTCGACGTCACACATGTTGCCCTCCTGGGATTCGAACTCGGTAAAAGAAAAATTCCAGGCGCTTGCGATCCAACGTGCGTATCCACTACACCACGACATACGAACAACTGTAACAGGCTATTTTGTCACTATAATCTACTTACGAAAACTTCAAACGTTATGAATCATAACTATTCATTTTTTAGTATGAAGGACCCCTTGGACCAAAAAGATCTTCCAGCAGTGGGAATATAATGTTACCACACAACACCAGGTTAAATGACGTTCTGGTCCAAAGGGTCCTTCGCGTCTAAATGCGTGTCTGAAGGACTCGATTTAGACCCTTTTTTCACGAAATAGCACAAACTGTGGATTTCAGTTTCACGTGATAACTATAATCATAACGCAATCACACTAAAACTTTCAGATATTCTGAACTTATATTTTCTCTTGCCGTTACATAAAAACATAAGGGTTTTTAGGACATTTCATTTTTTCGATTTCAACCGCACCACGTATAGGCCAAAATCCCGCCTTATCGTACCATCACCTTTGCACTGTAGACAGGCTTTCAGCCAGAGGGATGCCGGGATCTATTCAACAATCTGTTTTTAATTGTGATACCCCAATTCAGCAGATTTAATATGGGAGAGATAGGAAGTACATGTAGACACCTTGTGGTTAGGTACATCCCCAAAAATTGTTATTTCGGAACCATGATTTCAATTCCTGGCTGACACTATGAATTTAGGGTAACATTTTAGCATTTCAGTTGGTACATGTATTTTCTTGGATGATAATTGATCCCTTCTTTCATATCATTTTCTGCACAAAGGAGGTAAATGACAAAGAAAAACAAGTCATCGGTGGGTATCTTCATGAAAAAAATAGCATGGGTATCTTCATGAAAAAAATAGCATGGGCTGTTCATATGACATACCCAGACATCACCATGTCTTAAGACGTCTTAAGACATGTCTCAAGACATCTCAAGACATGGATGTGAAGACATCTTGAGACGTCTTGAGATGTCTTAGAAATTGAAGACGCGTCTTAAAGACATGTCTTGAAAATTGAAGACACTTCAAGACACTAGAGCATATTGTCTTGAGACATCTCAAGACACTGTAAAAATATGTCTCAAGACATCTTAAGACATCTTAGTGCATGTCTCAAGACACTGTAAAATGTGTCTCAAGATGTCTTAAGACATCTTAGTGCATGTCTCAAGACACTAAAATATGTCTTAAGACATCTTAAGGCAGCTTAGTTTGTGTCTCAAGACACTGAAATATGTCTCAAAGACGTCTTAAGACATCTCAGTGCATGTCTCAAGACACTGTAAAATATGTCTCAAGACATCTTAGTGCATGTCTCAATACACTGTAAAATATGTATCAAGGTGTCTTAAGATATCTTAGTGCATGTCTGAAGACATCTTGATGCATGCCATAAGATGTCTCAAGACATCGTGGCAGCAGTCTTAAGACAGATGTATCCATATTGAAAACACGCTGAAATTAAACACAATTCTATATAGTTAGGCAGAAAAAAATGTCAGCTCAGCGTGCACACAAGTTTGTAAAATGTAAATTTTCTGTAAGATTTGTGAAAAAGGCTTTCAAATGATAACGGTCATCTTTTTACCTTTACAATAGTGAAATGTATGGTTCAATTATGATTTACACAAACAAGGTAAATAGCCAATGGGCAGCCACTTTGTCAATATATATGTGAGAACACTCAGGATAATGGATTGTTGGTGTAGCAGCTTTATCAGATTACTGTCATGGTGAATCATTCGTAAAACGTAGTTTATTGAAATGATTTTTATCTCTGTAAAGTATTCCGACAATGGGTACCATGGTATGTGATGTAAAAAAAATATAAAAACAAACACTCTAGTCCATGTTTCTACCATTATCATCAGTGACGATAACCATTCCCAGATGAACTTGTTTCCCAACCTGCTAAAACTTTGATGGTATTGCTTCAAAACAAATATTGATAATAGTCAAGTTAGTCAGAATTAAAATAGAAGCTGGTATAAGGGTTGGAGAAATATGAAGGTTATCATATGTACAGCACATGTAATACATGTACAATATTAATACTGTACATTGCAACTTTTTTACAGGTCAAGAAGAACTACTGTAGACTGTAGACACATCACATGTTTTAAATAGACTTCAAATAGAAATCTTTCATGGGCAAGTACATTTGTACATGATCCGTTAGCGAATTTAGGTATTTGCATGAGGCAATCAATGTTTCTTGCGAAACCCGTAAGATGATCATCATCGTACCATTTCCACATTAAAATCAAAAGTTCCATTGAAAACAATAATTATCAAGCTACATCATACTCCTAAAATTCTCAATAATGCGGCTGAGTGAAATTTGAAATTTTTTGCTCAAATCCAAGGCAAATCTTATTCGAGGACCTTTCAACAAAGTGAGAATCATGTTGTCATGGACAATTCCACTATGCAATTCAATCACCAATTGAAGACCAGATGATAGTGGCAAGATTGTACTATTTATTCACAGTAAAATGGATATACATGTATTCAGAAGGTAATGCTTTTGAATGAAAACAGTGAGATGTAAGATGTTGACATAGTATTGGTTGATAACCATATTTGGTTACTGATCAAAGGTTAGGTTAGGGTAAGGTCATTCTTGGAAGGGAAAAGTGATCAGAATTCTGGTTAAAATGCCATGTACATGTATCACATATAAATACATGTACTACAAACAGTTGCAGAGATCCGGAGTTTAAAAAAAGTGCAAAATATGTCATTCAAGCATTTTATGCTTTTGCCCATTTTGGTGATGTCACAAGTTTCTGAGTGCTGGAATATTTCCAGTGCAAGATGTCTAATATTATTACTGAGGAAGAACTTGAAAGTCTCGACACATTCCATCAGTCAGGTTGCTGGTAATTGGCTATCCACAAACCTTTGCATTTGTGTAATATTGCTGTGTCACTGTGAATGCAGTCACTGTGGGTATGACAAATAATCAGAAAAAGCACACCACTTCAAATCATTTAGTCTTCCAATTACAAGCAAGGGATTCAAGCTGTGTGATTACATCAATTCCATGAAGTTGGTGGTGTCTTTGTGTTGTTTGTCAGTACGGCACTTCACTTCTCCGGTATCTTCACTTGTTTTACACCAGTATCTTCTATGTTACACTAATGTGAACTGGAACACAAAAAAAGTTATTAGATAATCATATACATAATATATGAGCATACATGTAGGTGAGTGGAATCCTATAACTTTCATGAATTGAATATCAGAGAATCAAAACTAAAGATACAGAGCGGACAAAGCTAGATCAATTAACAACTTTCGGTAAAACTAGAACCATGTGGCAGTGCCCATGCATAGGGACACCTTATGTCCTGCCATGCAAACGTATGTCCTTAATTGCCTGTGATGACCAACGACATTCATTTCATATACATGGGATGGTCAGTGGATAATAACCTCAAACAATTACTGCTGAATATGTGCCAGGAAACCCGAGAATGCAGTATCACAATCATATCATAACCGAGCAAAACCTTTCGCCAAATTTCCTTCAGCTATCATCACAAAAGCTGAGAAAACTGACACTTTTAGCTGGTCCCATTATCAGTCAGCATTTCCAGGTTCCACTGTATACCTATTCTCTACAGGCATGACAGGTTCTCTGCATAACAGAATAAACAAAATGTTTTGTGGGAAGAAAAATCTTCTAGATATCAAAGTGTCTGAACTGGCTTTCTATTTCATATGAAATATTTGAAACTTGAACTTCTGGGGATCCAAATGAAGATCGAGCCCTTGAAAAGAGCAATTAGTTGACAGGTGGCAGAATTACATGTACACCAACAATGCAGTCAGAGCAATTGTGGTCTTCAAATTGAATGTAAAACTTGCAACATTATATTAAACATGGAAGTGCGACTAATGTCACAGGACCTACGGAGTAGGGTTTGATATGATTTAAGTGTGTACCTTGACCTAAGACTGACCAATAGCTTCTCCGGATCTGGATTGGACCAATTTCTATGGTCACCTAATTAGGTCAGAAATTGGGTCAGAAAGTAGGTCACATTGACTTTGACCCAATTAGGTCAGGTCACACTTACATTGACCTAATTAAGCGCATTTCCATGGTCTTGGGAGGCATTAGGACATGTTTTTGCCAATTTCGAGGTTCATAGTTCGCGCAAGTAGGTCAAATTTTCATCAAAATCAAGTCAGCTCACAACTTGCTGGTAACACTCTCCTAGTGCATGTTCATGCCAAAAATCGAGGTTTTAATGTCAACGGTTCTCCTTATTTTGCTGGAGAAAGGATTCGGATGGACTGACTGACTGACTCAAAATACTGGACAATTTGCAAATGAGAGCCTACCTCGTAGGAAAATTAACAAGCTGAGTAGCTAGCAGGTCTCCCGCCAGGCAGCAAGTTTGAAAGTGTATGTTACCAGCACTATTAAACTCTCTACAAGGTTCTATAGTCAACTTTGTATAATAACTGCAATAACTGTGTTAAAAGCTCAAGAGTGAAGATATTGTTCAGGGGTATATTACATGTAGGTCAAGTTGTCTCTTAGATATTGTGCTCATATGCAAATAAGACCATTATTCACATTTTGACCTCTGTGGTCAATTCCTGAATGAACTTGATCTATAGGCACCCATAAGACAACTTTGTGCAAAAAATATCAAGGCTCCAGCTCTATTTGTCCTTAGAATGGCATACAATCGATACTGCAACTCTAGCATGTCTAAGGATACTCGCCCGCTGTTGGAGGTATGGAAGACTCCATTCGGAGTCATCTGTCTACCTGGCCATGCTTTGTGGTTCCTGGATAAAGTCTTAACTATTATTTTATGATAAAGTGTATTTCACGGAACATTAGGGATGTTGGTGGTTATATCCCCACAAGAATCATACTCGAAAAATCCATAGTTTTATCAATGAAGCAAAGTTTGAAAGTTACTGCTCCTCATAACCTTTTAGGTGAAAGTTCAACAAAATTCATCTAAGAAGTGGTGAACTGTTTTTATTTTAGCTGATTAGATGACCTGGCATATCTAGTATGATACATCTAGAGGGATAAACATTTAATTACAATTAAACGGATATACATGATATCAGAAATCGATGTACAACAGCACAGCATCTTTTTTCAACACCCATTTCGGTACTAACAATACCACACTTTAGATCAGCATCTTTTATATATGGTTATTGGTTGTTCCGAGCGATGACAAAATAAAGGAAAATAAAGATATGTATGCCACAACAAAAATAATTTAGCGCGAAACCCTCCGATTTCACTCTGAGATAACCCTTCTATACCTCCAAGAGCGATTGAGTACCCCTATAAGTGCACTATCGACTGTATGTCATGCTTTAAGTATGTTCACAAGGGACTGTCACTGCTATTTACATTTTGACCTGTGACCTTTGAAAATAGGTCAAGGTCAGTCCTGAGTGAACATCACCTAGAGATCTCATATCACAGCAATGTGTCAACTATTAAGGCTGTGGCTCTATTTGCTCCTAAGATATTATGTTCACAATGAGCTTCACTGCTATTCACATTATTACCTGCAACATCTGAAAATAGGTCAAGGTCAGTCCTGATTGAACTTGATCTGGAGGCTCCGGTAAGACAGCAGCATACCAAATATCAAGGCTATAGCCCTCTATGCTAAATGTTGAGATCTTGCGCTCACAACATTTGGGATGGATGGAAACATGAACAGTAGTTCCATAGTTCCGCCACTTATATGTGGTGGGGGGAAAAAAAGGAAATGGGAAATTCCACATGACAGCCTAATTTTGACAAGATACGCTTCATTCTTTACCTGTTATGGGTGCTTATATTTCTTTTTCTTCTGTATGACCCATTCTTCTGTTGTGAATGATTGAAGTGTTTGATGTCAGGTTATCCAGGTTATGTGCTCAGTGGCAAAAAAGCATCGTAATAGGGTTCACATCAGGAGTTGACCTTGGCATGGTCAATGGCATTTACAGATCCACACAGATAATGGCCCGGGTAAGTTGTTGTTCCATTAACGAACAAGAAAATCTGCAAAAAAAGGGAAATCTTCAATTCCAGTTTTTGAATTGGTACCAAACATTGGGTGCATAGTGCTGATGGGGCAAAAACATAAGTTATTTTATGTTCAGGTCAAAAGATCAACGGTCGAGTTCGCTCAAGCCAGAGAACCTGTAAAAAAATGGAAAATCTCCTGTTCCAAATCCAGATTTGATTGAAGATTTGATGCCTACCTTGCATATGGGACAGACAATAAGCCTATTTATTTGAGGTCAAAAGGTCAGATAAAGATCAAAGTCACCTAGTAGGCGCCAACCGCCATCCCCCCCCCCCCACCCACCCTCCGCGGCCACTGCCTAGGCCAGAAAATGTGGGAAAAGTGTGAACTCTAGCTCAGAGATGTGGTTTATGATCAAATTCTAAGTATACCTCAAAATCATTGCACGTAATTGATTTTGATTGACCAAATTTGACTGAAAGGTAATAATCGAAGAATTGGCGTCATCTGTGTGTCTATCCGTCTGTGCATAGTCGGTGTGGACACAATACTTCTTAAAAGACTATAGCCAGGTGCCTATTTCATACAACAGTTGCACTTGGGGATGGGAAGCCTATGGAAAAGGACCGAACTTGACATTATTTAAAAGGTCAAATTCTAGTGTTTGCAATATATTTTGAATGATTATCGTTAAGGTATCCAAATTCATATTGCACATGTAACTGATGAAGAAATTTAAGCCTACTCAAGTTGACTGACCTTAACCTGTGTTTACAAGGTCATTCACTGTTTATTATGATATATCTTGAAGAATTATAGTTATAGCACTCCAGAGATTCTTCCATTCGGCATGGAATAGACTATGGGTCCGCTTTTCGGCCACCAGTTGTCGTAAAACTTTCAACCCAAATCACTTATATGTATATATTTTCTGAAAGAGCATGATGAAACTGTTATTTTAAGATATAACACTGCTATGTTATAGAAAAATTAAATTCGAACATTCTCCTCCATGCTTGCTTCATTTTTCCTAGAAAACCCCTTAAAAATGTCGAAAATGGTCAAATTCGGCTCAATTTCCAGAAAAATATGTAAGAGCGATTTCAATTAAACTTCTTACTCACGTTCCCTGGTCCGGTCTCAACTTAAAAAGGCAAACAAAAGTGGGTGTCAACCTGCCCGTTTTTTGTCAGATTTTCTTCCCGTAAATGAGTCCCGATTTTTAGGCACACCCAAGGGGCATAACTGAGGCAGGACAAACTTTACTCCATGAGTCCGATCAGCGTGTAGACGAAGCCAGCACTCGATTTGTGCGTACTCGTTTGCAGCGTTGATAATGCTGAATAGGATGGCATTATAGATATAAGCTTTTAAGAAGACAAGAAGAATTATTATGTAGCAGAACAAGGGCAGTCTATCGTATTATGAAATTAGAGAGCGGCCATTACTACGAAATAGTGGAGGGCCACCTAACCTATAGTCCACAGAGTGACACTAGGTAGGATTTTACCTTTGATGCAGAGCTGCTCATGGACATTAATGGAAAGTCTGCAACTGGAGTGAGTGAATAGGATTTAACGTCGCTTTGCACATTATTTCAGTCATATCGCGATGATATGCAGCCGGCAATGTCTGGGACATCTATAAGTGAAATGATAGATAGAGGAGAAGGACCAACCACGTCTACACCAGCACTTCAGTCACAGGACCAAACAATGCACCCACCGTCAATAGGAAATCAGGACACTGTCTTTGAGTACCAAGAGAATACCTCGGCAATACCTCCCCAACATTCAGATATCCATACGGACTCTTCAATGGTACCGATACGGATCAAAAAGGAACCTTTCGAGCCGGACTCGTCTGCACTCATTGGTTCAGCTTGGGAGGAATACAATCGAATCTTGTGAGGACCTAACGGGTATACTCGTGAAACGAGAACCATCCAACTTTTTTATAGCTGAACCATTCAGTTCATCTATCTACACAACACAAACGAATATGGTAAGTGATGGCAGTATTGTTGGTTAGTCACTTCGAATTTTATTCGGGTTCAACTTCTCCACCATATCAATAAATACGGTTAGTCAATGTTGATGTTCGGGTGGATGCCCCTTCACTCACCAACTCACCTATGTACTATCTTCACTCACCAACTCACCTATGTACTATCTTCACTCACCAACTCACCTATGTACTATCTTCACTCACCAACTCACCTATGTACTATCTTCACTCACCAACTCACCTATGTACTATCTTCACTCACCAACTTACCTATGTACTATCTTCACTCACCAACTCACCTATGTACTATCTTCACTCACCAACTCACCTATGTACTATCTTCACTCACCAACTCATCTATGTACTATCTTCACTCACCAACTCACCTATGTACTATCTTCACTCACCAACTCATCTATGTACTATCTTCACTCACCAACTCATCTATGTACTATCTTCACTCACCAACTCATCTATGTACTATCTTCACTCACCAACTCATCTATGTACTATCTTCACTCACCAACTCATCTATGTACTATCTTCACTCACCAACTCACCTATGTACTATCTTCACTCACCAACTCATCTATGTACTATCTTCACTCACCAACTCATCTATGTACTATCTTCACTCACCAACTCATCTATGTACTATCTTCACTCACCAACTCACCTATGTACTATCTTCACTCACCAACTCATCTATGTACTATCTTCACTCACCAACTCACCTATGTACTATCTTCACTCACCAACTCATCTATGTACTATCTTCAATAACGTTTATGAGAACGGACGGATTTGAGGCATAACCTTAGCAGACTGTACTATTTACGTATTATTTACAAACTAGGGCATCATTGTAACGTTATATCATTTTTTTAGGTGAAACAAATCCAAATAAGTCTGTCTTCAGCCTGCATGTAAAGAGAAGTTCACTAAAGGCTCTTGCATGAAAAAATAAAAATACCCTGCTGCCATAGCTCTCAATAAATGCGAATTTATCTCGAGCATTGTACGTCCGTAATTTAAATTATATGTCTCTGGCATGACCGTGTGAAAAAGTTATCACACACGTAATGATTTAGTTATTAACTTAATGTAAGGAACACCATGTCCATCACGTCTTGCTGGTATTATTTAAATCTGTTGAATGCTTCTCCTTTGTAGAAAGCCATATTGTTTTTCAATTATTGACGCGGAAATTCTTTTATGTATATTGATTGGTCGGATTTGACGCTTCCCATCAAGTTTTCGTCATAGAAAATATTGTGTTGTGAACATTATTTGCATTCTGTTACACTGCACTTGGAAAAACAGGTTTGTTAATCTATACCCCTTCGACCCCCATACGAAAAAATGCTTCAGAAGCAGTCGGCAAGGTCACTGTGCTATGAAAATTATCTCATTGGTGGACAAGTCTACCTTAATGACTAGGCAGGAGTGTCCTAACGTGACGGATCTGGAGGATATACACAAAAACTCATTTACCAAGTGGCATATCAGGGGATGCATTCGCGATCTCTTAGGTGTAGATGACGACTAAATGACCTTAAAATGGTGTTTATTATACATCGTTGACAACAAGCATCTCCACGTTGAGATGGACCCCGTCCTCCCCATCCCTCCCCCCAAAAAGGCGAATACTTGTGCTATAGATGGCTGTGTTCCACAATGCTGCATAAAAACTTTCTTTTACGAAGGAAATCGACCTGAGAGGATAGCATAATTGACAGCTGGCGGCAGTCGTTCGTAGAATGAACCAGCTCGGTGGTATAGGATGAAGCACAAATGCCGTTTTATTATTTTTTAGCCTGTCAACTTGTACCTTGTAGCAAACAATCTGGAAATTCAATTTGCAGATTTGACAGATGGACAATCCGTTTTTGGAATGAATGATACAAGTGTGTCCACTTTTGATGAAATGCGTTTAGATGATAACGCAAAAGAATGGGCAATACAGCTCTCTGCTGTTTAGGATCAATTTAATAACGAGAATTACAGCAACAATACTTGGTTGACATCATCTTTTTATCCCTCATCCCACGTTAAGATTGAATTGGAAAAAAAAACTTCTGGCTATTACGTCACTACTAGCCACACCTCCACGTCCCCGCACACACACACGTACACACTTGGCCTAGATATTGCAAAACCCCTGAGCTGTGCATACACAGGAAATGATAATTGTTAATTCTGAGCGTGCTTAAAACAGGTAGTGAATCCACTCTTAGCAGAGATTACCGTTTTTTTTTTTTTGGTTGATCATATAATTTTTATGCTCTCTCATATTTTTTTCAGAATGAGAACCTTGGTTCTGTTGGCAAAGTTTCGTCTAGTATTACTCCTTTCCCAGTGGCTATGTTTGAACACCAACCAGGTAGAGAGAAAGAAATTGGGATGGTAGACAATACGATCACGGATATGACAAGTACAGCAGATGGAGAGAAATGCTCGTCTACTGAGGCTGCGCCAACAAACTCTAAAGGAGTTTTACCACTGGAGAAAGCATACAAATGTTCATTTTGCGACTATAGGACAGCATTAAAACATGTTCTTACTGAACATACCAGAAGACACACTGGCGAGAAGCCATACAAGTGTTCTCTGTGTGAGAATAGTTTCAGTTATAAGACTGGTTTTAATGAGCATGTTAAACTTCACGGGGAAAAGTCACACAAATGTCCAATCTGTGATTATAGGGCAGCTAGGAAAAGTTACATCACTGAACATGTTAAGATACACTCCGGAGATAAACCATACAAATGCTCTATTTGCGAGTATAAGGCTGCTTCTAAGAAGGAGGTTAATGTGCACACTAGAAAACACATTGGGATAAGCCATACAAATGCTCTGTTTGTGATTTTAGAGCCGCACAGAGGTGTGGTCTAGTGGTGCATACAAGAACGCACACTGGAGAGAAACCCTACAAGTGCTCATATTGTCACTATCGATCCGTGGGGAAGAATAAACTCGTGCGTCATTTGAGAAGACATACCGGAGAAAAGCCATACAAGTGTTCACATTGTGAATATTGTTCCCGTTTTAAGGCTAACCTGGATGTCCACTTAAAAAAACATGCCGGAGAAAAGTCATATTCTTGTTCATTGTGTGAACATAGCTTTGCGGATGTCGATAGTCTTCATGTTCAGATGAGTCTTCATTCAGATGAGAAATCTTAATAGTTTGATGTTTTATTGGACTTTAAAACCGACGAGACGATACACTGATACTAGTGCTGTCATTGATCTTTGCGAGGAAAGCTGTTCTTGTTCAGCCAAAGCTACAGATTCTTAGATTGGACAACCATTGGCACTGTGTGTTCGCGAGGCCCTTCAGCCATGTTTACATTTTGACACGTACTACGCCATGTTGGACATCAAGGCTCCAGTGACTGTGCAAACCCGGATGGAAGAAATGGTGTATTTTGTGCCGAGCGATTCCTTAACAGTCCCCGAATGAGCCTCTGAAAGACTCCTGGTTCTTGTACATCTGGTATAATACGCTGGTAAAGAAAAACCATTGTTTGTAGATTGGCAGACAGCCAGACTGCTTATATTAACTTCTAAGGGAACATGGCTTATAGCATAGGCCCTACGCTACTAGAGATTAAGCCAATCATCATAACCATGAACAGCAGTAACCGTAAACCGCAAACCGACCCCACAGAATTGCTCCATACTATGAAATAGTGTGATACTCATCTCTAATTTCAAAATGAAGGCTATAATACTTGTGCTTGCACTGTTAGCAATTTTCTAAGTCTGTAAGACATGTTGAGAAAACTCTGTAGCGTAAGTTAACTATTGATGGTTGTACATTTTGTACATATGGTGTGATACATGTATTAAGTGATATAAAATTTGAAGACCGTGTAACTTTAGATGATTGATTTTTATATCTGTACATAGCAAATTTAATTTTAAGACATGCTGAATAAAAAGTACGACTTGTCCAGTTTTGTATGTGAATGTATGCCAAATTTTAATATTGAAATATAGCCGCGAGCAGCGATACCGAGTTCTAAACTTTGGCAGTGTTGAGCCATCATATTTGCTTATTCATGATGATTCATGATATAGTCTAAATAACGAAAACGGGCATGACAAAATAATGTTTCAATGTCCGAAGTGATACGATACAAGCTCCTTACATTAGCTATCTTTGCAGAAGAGAAGAGTCAAAATTTTAAAAAAAATTGGACCCCTAAGGATATTTCGTTACAACGGCACTGGCACATTCCAAGTGATATGATGAAAGCTCATATGATATTTACCTATATTTGCTGTAGAGATACAATCAAATTAAGTAGAATTTCATAATAATTATCTATAACATCATATGTTACAAGATTAGGAATGATATGACACCTTTCATTTTTTGTCGTTGTGAAGATAAACTCCCTCATAGCGGAAAATGTACCCAATATGAAAACAAATACCACAATCAGAATCATCATGCCTGTCGGAGTCAAGGTGTGAGTTCAATACTGTTATTGGTGCATTAATATCGGCGATAACGGCTCATAAAAAGGGGTAAAACTTTACTCTGCAAGGTACAAAGCTTCTTCCATGTAAGTTTTGGAGGTGTCCATCAAATAGTAACGGAATATGGTCCAGACAAGAATATGCTGATGGTGACGGGCCATAACTCAAGTGAAAATCATCAAAACTGGAAAGTGCACATCTACAAGGTCAAATAGTACGAGATATCATCCAGCCCCCCCCCCCCCCTCCCGTCAGAGGTGGACGGAGGCATAATGATAAAGAATGAATACTTTCTGTCACCAATTGGTCTACCCCAGGATTTATGTTCTATGTTTAGAGTTGACTGTGCTATGGAGGAGATTTTGTTTTCCAATGCTCGGATACGGTTGTGGAACAACAATTAGGAATGACAGCTCTGCACCCACAGATTTGGCTATCTATGAAAATAAACATTTTGCTGCCGAGATAGAAAGACAATGGCTGAATTAGGTTAGTTGGTCATTCCAGTTTGATTTGCATGTAATATTCCAATGGAACTTGCAGATGACACGTATAGATATCTCGCCTCCTTGGATTTTCTGGATCTGGTGCAAAACGTGACGATTTTTGTGAGCGTCAGTAGTAGGAAGCCCGCAAACCTGGTCGTATTTGTGAGGGTGTGGAGTGAGAGTGAAGGTGTGAAGACACGTGGAGCTGACGTCACATCCGGGTCAAAGGTCACTTCCGGATCAAAGTTCTTTTCCGGTCATGGGACTTCCGTTGTCAATCTGCGCATGCGCAGTCCGGGAATAGTGAAGAAAGGGCCTTTGAATTGTCGTTTTGAGGTCAAGGCGGTCCATCCGTGGTCCAAATGGGTCGTGTGGGGTATCCTATTGAAGCACTCGTGGGGGGGGCATCCGATTGAACTGATGTGTAGTGGAAATAAGGCATGCACAGGCAGGGAATTGTGGGAAAGGGGCACTTAAGTGGACGTTTTGGTGTAGAGTAATGGGTTCTGTGAGTTGTCCTGTTAAAGCGCTCGCTGGGGAGAGTTCGACTGGACTGGTGTGTAGTGGGAGTAAGGCTATGACGCGCATGCGCAGAGAGAATTGTGGAGAAAGGGCATTTGTATGGACGTTTTGGGGTAGAGATGGATCATCCGCGGTCTGTATGGATCGTATGAGGTATAGGTCTGAAGCGCTTGTGGAGTAGCGTCCGATGGACCGGTGGGTTATGGAACTGCTGTCAATCTGCGCATGCGCAGTCGTGCAGTAATGGAAAAAAGGTAGAATGATGGACGCTTTGGGGTCGAGGTGGATCATCCGTGGTCTAAATGAGTCATATGAGGTATCAGTTTGAAGCGCACGTGGGGGAATCCAACTGGGGCGGTTGTTATCGGAAGTCACATCATTTTGCGCATGCGCAGTCGGGCATTATTAGAGAAAGGGCAGTTCTCGCATATGCGAGTAGAGAAAGAGGTCATGTTCGGTCTGGCAATCTGGTAGATCTACTTCCTGTATAGGGTACCGTACCAGTATACAGGAAGTGCATGTGTGAGTGTGTGTGTGTGTGAGAGATTCTGATCGGGCACCATGTCCAGTACGTTGGCGCACATGCGCAGTAGAAAGAGGACATATGAATGGACGTTTGGGGGCAAAGATGAACCATCCGTGGTCTAAATGGACCGCGGCTCGTATCATATTGAACCGCTCGTGGTATAGAATCTGACTGGGGTGGTTTGTAGTTGAACTGTCGTCAGTCTTAACGCTGGGGAGTAAGTTACCCTGCGTCTTCTATACCTAGTCACATAATGTTTTAATGCTTTGACACAGACAGATGAGAGAAAGAAAAATCAACACGTTCACAAGTTTTCAAATAGTGTATCATCCCCTCAATCTCATCACACTCACGCGGGAGAGCCGCGTTGGATGTGTTTACATAATAGTATGGTGTGTATCAAACGCATCGTCTTTATTAGTTATTCTTTATAACCGAGAAAAGCGGCACTCTTAACCCGTTGGGTATTTGTCACTGGTGCTTTAATAAAAAAAATCACATGGTGCTATATTCCCCAAATGCTGTTTGTGCTCTTATGCTTGAGATTCTATACGGCGGGCGGTGTTCGGTCGATCAATATGTATTGTCTGTCTCATTAGTGCAGGGTAAGGCAAACGGGAAACTGACCTGGAAAGACATATTTATACAGTAGTAAGGCTGATAGAAATAATATGTACATTGTGAACAAGAGAAACATGGTTATGTTATTTCCAACCGGGATCCGGACAAAACCCCCAGTGGGCAAAACACCCTATGACAAAACACCCACGGACAAAACCCCATAGGACAAAACACCCATGGACAAAACCCCCAAAATTGAAAAGTCGGACAAAACCCCCATTTCACCCCAAAATAGCTATTTCAGACAGAATTTTTACATTTTTAATATAGAAATTCATAAATATCCACTCTCTATGATCCTTGACATTTTTTGTGTATTTCAGCTATAAGGATTATAATGACTGGTGTACACAATTACTATGAGTGGACCATTAATATTCACTCAACTGTGGATCTGTTGTGACATATTCATGATCAAAGTAAGGATTTATAATCCTTAATCCCACTGACCCAAGCTGCTTTGTGGATATCAAAGGATATAATCCATGAAGTGTACTTATAATCTCTACTCGTCATGTTTATCTTCGAAAAAAGACCTCCAAGAATGCTTGCGGAATCTATGTGTGGATGTCAGAGATGGTCGGAAGACTGTACAAAAATTGCTGAGAGGAGTTGGACACAACATTCGTTTGGTGTGAAAATCTGCTACTGAAAAACATGTGCTAATGTGCTAGTGAAAAACTTCGTTTGGGGTGAAAAAATGTGCTAGTGAGAAACTGGTATTACCTCCAATTATTGGTCATGTGAAAACAGGGTAGCCTGTATAGTAGGCTACACAAGTCTTGAAAGATTAATAAATATGTTATAACATGATTCAAATAACTTGTCTTGAAATCTTATCATTTACCATGTTATTTCTTTTATTGGTAAAATACATATAGCATAGGAAATAATATGTGATGGGGGTTATGTCCAGTGGGGGTTATGTCCACTGGGGGTTATGTCCAGTGGGGGTTATGTCCAGCAGGGGTTATGGCCACTGGGGGTTATCATGGTTATGTCCGACGGAGATTTTGTCCTGGGGGATTTGTCCGTGGGGGGTTTGTCCACTGGGGGTTTTGTCCTACACCCTTTACAACATTAGTGGTAGGTAATCTTTCAGTTTGGTATGACCACTGAAAATCTGGGTCGTTGCCATTTCACTACCGCCTTATATCTTCTGTGTCGAAACATTTAACTACCGCCATCCGACTGCATAGACTGAGCCTCTACTGCTGCAGTTTTAGCATACACATCAGCAATCTCGTTGCCTCTTATTTCTCAGTGACCTGGGCACCAGTGGCATCAGACCCTTGCTTCACGTCTCAAAATGGTTCCAGCTGAGGTCCGAACGCGACGTTAAATATTGAATTCTCGCTCTCCAGCTGAGGTCAGTAGTATATATAGGCTAAATTGAGCCATATTTCACCCGGATGTAGAGGTCATTTGTGGAGGTCACGTGGAGGTCGGAGAGGTCAAGTGCAGTATAGTTCCGACAGAATCACCAACAAGCTACCTCCAACACAGAAGAGTTTCAGTTGTTGCAGGGGATGTATTCCTCCGCAGTGATGCGGTCCTGTTGGTGATGCGGTCGCGGAAAAAAGCTTCCGCGGAGAAAAAGTAGTCCATAGATAAAATGGTCTGATTGGGTCGAGTGAGGTATCAAAGTGAAGCATTCGTGAGGGGGAATCAGATGGGCTGGGTGTGGGGTTGAAATATCGGCATTCTGCGCATTCGCGGTGGCCAAAGGGTATGGAAATAGACGTGTTGAGAGGTAGGGGAGCCACTAATGGTCCAATGGGGTCGAGTGAGGTATCAAAGTGAAGCATTCGTGAAGGGGCATCTGCTGAGCTGGGTGTGGTGTTGACATATCGGCATTCTGCGCATGCGCGGTGGCCCAAGGGCATGGAAATAGACGTGTTGGGAGCTAGGGGAGCTACTAATGGGCCAATGGAGTCGAGTGAGGTATCAAAGTGAAGCATTCGTGAAGGGGCATCTGATGGGCTGGGTGTGGGGTTGAAATATCATTCTGCGCATGCGCAGATGCAATGCGGAGCTCTCGTCCAATCAGAAGCGAGTATTTCAAATCCGTCACAGAGCTCTCGTCCAATCAGAGGCGAGTATTTTGACCTGGTGCATTATGGGACATATCCAAGATGGCGGCACGTATGTTCAAAATGGCGCCACATCCGGTGTCGAAAACTGGCCATCCCTTCGGGATGTGGTCACCTAGTGTCGAAAACTGGACCATGTATGGGTACCGCTAGACGTTTTGGAGCTAGGGGAGCCCCTAATGGGCCGATGGAGCTGTATGAGGTATCAAAGTGAAGTATATTTCAAGCATGGGTGGGTGCATGTAAAATTGTTCCTGAAAAAATACGGAACACGGACTTTATCCTAAATTACGGGAAAATGCCTATATGGGATATGGGGGGTATAGGACCATCCTGGGAAACCTACTTCTCGACATTTGCGGTATAGGTTGTGGGGTCTCGTTTTCTTAGTCTCGTCAAGACAAACATGACAGGAGGTGTCCCAGAGCGAATCGGTGAAATTTTTGAAAAAGTACGATATAGACCCATATAGTCCCATACTGCGGGTATAGGATCAATGTTTGTCCCCCTGGGAAACCTACTTCTATACATTTGCGGTAGGGTTGTTTGGATTTGTTTTTCATGTCTCGTCATTTAGAACACGATAGGAAGTGTCCCGGCACGAATCGGTGAAATTTTTGAAAAAAGTCACCGAGACCCATATAGACCCATATAGTCCCATACTGGGGGTATAGGATCAATGTTTGTCCCCCTGGGAAACGTACTTCTATACATTTGCGGTAGGGTTGTTTGGATTTGTTTTTCACGTCTCGTCATTTAGAACACGATAGGAAGTGTCCCGGAGCAAAACGGTGAATTTTTTGAAAAAAGTCACCGAGGCCTGGGTAGGCCCATAGGCCTATACTGCATGGCTATGGGTGTATAGGGCCATACGGGGTGGACATGTTGGAGTCTAGGTGAGTTCCTAATGGTCCAATGGGGTCGAGTGAGGTCTTATTTTGAAGCTCTCGTGGAGGAGCATCCGACTGGACTAATGGTTCGTCCGTGTTCAATAGTCTGCGCATGCGCAGTCTGGCCCGTAGTATAGAAAGCAGGCATTTTGGGGGTATGTGGGTGTGTGTTTGGGGTAGAGATGGGCTATTCACGGTTCGAATGGGTCGTGTGAGGTATCCATGTGAAGCCTATGTGAGGGAGCCTCTGATGGCGTGGGTGTGGAGTAGAAATATGGTCATTCTGCGCATGCGCAGCCTGGCCGGTACTATGGAAATAGAAGTTTTGGGGGTCTAGCCGAGCCCCTCATGGGCCTATTGGGTCGAGTGAGGTATCCATGTGAAGGCTAGATGTGGGGGCTAGACTAATTATATATTCTGTATTATACAATCGGATAGCGGTTGTCGTGAGTAACAACGAGTTCAGCAATGTTTATATAGTTTAATTATCCCCAATGTTACATCATACCCAGGCTGGGGGAGCCGCCCTGGGTATGTTTAGTATGTTCACAGCAAAACAAATTGAAGTATCAAACACCATGTTTTATTATTTAACGCACCGTCACATTAGGTACAAGTGTTTACTGAGCTCAAGTCAACGATCAGCATGTAGACATAGAGAGTATGTGCGGCATCTTATGGTATTCATCAGTGCGCGGGTGACGCATTCAACCGATGGCGGTGGTCGGTCAGCTTGGTAAGGAAAAACGTGACATTGGTTACCCTCTCTACCACCCATTGTATGCTGGGGCGTTGACGACGTGCCCATCTCAAGGGTTCCACGGTGTCCAGTATCTCCAGCATCGTCTCTAGTGACCTCCGGTTAATGATGGTGAACGGCTGGTCAGACACATAGATATTATTGCCGGGATAATAATACCGTAACTGGCCCGTCTTTTTGTGACGTAAGATGTACCCGAAAGCGACATTCAATTTGATGGCCGTAGTTTGATCTTTGAAGATGGCGTTCACGTAGCTGCGTAGACGGGTGCGGTTGGTCAGTGGAAAATTGTAAATATCTTGAATAGGGCCATGAGGGTGGAAACAGTGCCGTGTCATGGACCAATGGCGCCGATCGATGTCACTCACTGGATGGTTGTCCTGTAAGAGATCGCCCAGAAAATGTTCGATGTTGTCAGGCGTATGACTCGAAACCGTAACGCTGGGGTCCGGCGTATGACTCGAAACCGTAACGCTGGGGTCCGGCTGGATATCCAGGCTCTTCTGAACTGTGGGTATAGGCGGGCTCTCCGTGATCGCATCACCAGTGGCGTTCGTCTCCCCGGGCTTATCTTCACTGGGTCTGACCTTCCGCGGCTCTTGTCGCCCAAACCGTAGAGACGGACCATGAATCAAACGCTGATGCCGTCTTAACTGACTGCGTCGTTTGAAGAGTTGACCACAATCCTCGCATGGACGCTTGGGCGGCCCATGAATTGAACGTTCGTGGCGCAGTAACTGATCCTCCCGATTAAATGACCCTGCGCAGGTTATACAAGTATACCGTGCATCGTTGTGGGTGGAGGCCTCGTGACGTCGAAAATTATCTAGACGAGTAAACTGCTTCTGACAAGTTGTGAAAGTGAACATCTTGGTGGAATCGCCCAGAAAATGTTCGATGTTGTCAGGCGTATGACTCTGTACCGGGGCATGATTCAAACGTTGGTGTCGCAGCAACTGACTGCTTCTGAACATGTCCAGACTTGTCTGAGCGCCATTGGTCAACTGAAGAGTTGACCACAATCCTCGCATGGACGCTTGGGTGGCCCATGAATTCGTGACGCAGTAACGCATCTTCCCGATTAAATGACCGTGCGCAGGTTATACAAGTATACAGTCCATCGGTGTGGGTGGAGGCCTCGTGGCGTCGTAAATTATCTAAACTAGTAAACTGCTTCTGGCAAGTTGTGCAAATGAACATCTTGGTGGTTGACAGAGTGTCTGATGAAACGGCAAGGCCGCTTCCCTTTTATAGCACGCTAGCTGGTGATCTATTTTTAGCACACTCTATCCCCAAGTCGAGGATCGAGACTGGTGTACTGGTGTTCGACTGAGCGGCATTGCGCGCGCGCGCGCATGAAGACCCTCATATAATCCAATGCAGGCGCAGACGTGAAGTGCCCAATGGCGGATAATGGCGGATACACCGCCATTGTGGGAAAATGGGGGATAATGGCGGATACACCGCCATTGTGGGAAAATGGCGGATAATGGTGGATACACCACCATTGTGGGAAAATGGCGGATAATGGCGGATACACCGCCATTGTGGGAAAATGGCGAATACGTTGACTGGAAAGACCCGAAGGTGAACGCCATTGTGGGAAACCCCCACAGACAGGTCAGTACATGCATTCCTATGATGTTCACGCATAATAAAAGGATTGATCTGTAATCTCTAATGTAGGGAGAGGTTAAATCGACGCCTATTTCACCCGGATGTAAAAATGACGTCACTCCCGGTTGGGGTGAATGGGGCATGACCTTTGGACATGTCCAGACTTGTCTGAGCGCCATTGTTGGAAAATGGCGGCTCCAAAATGGCGGCTCCAACATGGCGGCTCCAAAATGGCGGATAATGGCGGAAGGTGACCGCCATTGTGGGAAACCCCCACAGACAGGTCAGTACATGCATTTCTATGATGTTCACGCATAATAAAAGGATTGATCTGTAATCTCTGTTGTTGTTGTTGCTCTCTTATTTGGACTAACCCATCAGAATAGAACGTATCACGCACTACACCCGACGCCTAGGCGCGCATGTGTGACATGGTCTATAAATCACGTCTCTCTGGATCCTACACCTTCATTTCTACGGTTGCACAGCCATGACGGAGATCCAGCCCTATGCGACTCGCATTTTACAGCATGCCACCGTGGTGAATTCACTCACGGGTTACCGAGCATTGGTCCGGTCCATGTTTGCAGATGGCGACGACAACGAGGAGCGACGCCAGATCCTAAACGAGTTCACAGAAGCGGTCCTCGACAGAGTGCACTCGATGGAGAGGTGTGCCATCACTCACCACTACTGGACTATGACAGCCATCCTTGCTGCTCGGGCTATGGACCAAGAGCGCTCACGCCGGAACCAGCGACGGCTGGTTGGCCTATAGTCATGGTCTTTGCCCTATTGACCCTGGCACTGTGGTATTGACAGTGGGACTATAAATACGAGGGTCAGACAGAGTGTGCGTCATTCAACGATCGTCACTGGATCAAGCATGTCACCCGTCCTACGAGCCATCCTGCCCCTTACACCCCGGGTGGGGTTACACGTCTATGAAGATAAAGTCACCCCCGTGGAAGACCGTGGAGATGTTTGCTGGTCGTCCGCTGAGACCGTATCGAATACGGTTACGCTACACCATGACGGCTGGACCAAATTTAAACGGGCGTTGAGCGGCGAGCTCGATGGACACGTCATCCACATAGACAATGCCATCTACGTATACCGTGGACCCTTCTTCCCACGCCTGGGCCGCTACCAAGACCCTACGCGAAGCTTCACCCTAGACCCCGATCTGTGGACAGCCTTCGAGAAAGTGGTGCCTATCGTGGACCAGCTGTTTACACCGGACGAGCGGTCATCAGACGAGTTGGAGTGGGCTCGTGCCCTGAGAGAAGCGGCGGCCGAACCCAATGAACAACTGTCTAGCCATGAAACAGACGACGATGCCAGTGATTACCCGGCTAGAGTCAGTCAGCCCAGTGACAAGACCACCTGATCCTTTGATCTCACGGGGTTCTCCCTATAAATACGGGAGACAGTCAAATCTGGTACCATTCACGTACTGACCATGGCGGAGCATATAATACTGGCGTATCTCAGCTTGACCCACGCGATTTTCCTGCGCGTGTATGCGGATAAGGTCGATATCATGGAGGAGGTGGGAGACATCTGTGATGCGGACCCTACACAACCGTGCCCGGCTCACATTCGTCTGTCCCGAGAGGGCTGGACCAAATTCAAACGCGTGTTGTCTGGTGAACTGGACGGCGACCTCATCCACTTGTGTCACGATGTGTACATCCGACGCGGCCCTTTCTTTGCTCAATTGGCTCGGCTAGATGGGGGTACAGTGCATTTTACCCTTCACCCTCATCTATGGTCTGCATTGGAAGATGTCGTGGTAGATGTGGATCAAGTGCTTATCAAGCGGTCATCGGATGAGTTGGACTGGTCATTTACCATGCACACTGTGGAAGCCAACGAAGAAAATCAGAAAGAAACTCCGGCCCAAGATATACCCGTTATAAATAAACGATAGAGCCAGGGTCCATCATCATTTTGTCACCATGAAGCGCTGGGAGAACGTGTTGGATAACTTATACTACAGTCCCGACAGTCCGGCAGCCTATAGTGCATTGTCGGCTCTCTATCGAGCGGCCAAACCCCAGGGGGTACAACGTGCCCAAGTCCGAGATTGGTTAAGAAGACAAGACACCTATACCTTACATCGATCTGTCCGTCGCCATTTTCTACGGAACCGGGTCATCGTGGGAGGAATAGATGCCCAGTGGCAAGCGGATTTGGTCGATATGAGCGCCTTTGCCAAACACAACGATGGGAATCGGTATATCTTGACGTGCATCGATATCCTATCCAAGTATGCGTGGGTGGTGCCCATCCGGACGAAAACGGGGGCGAATCTCATAGCGGCGTTCAAAGACATCTTCAAGACCGGGCGCAAACTTTGTATTTGCAAACCGACGAAGGCACGGAATTCCTCAACAGACCGTTCCCACAGTTTCTGAAAGCCCAGAAGGCGTTTTTCTTCCATACGTACAACTAGACCAAGGCTTCCGTGGCGGAAAGGTTCAACAGGACATTCAAAGGCCGTATGTATAAATATTTCACCTATAAGAATACAAGGCGGTACATCGATGTTCTCCCGAAACTTGTGAGTGGTTACAATCGAGCCTATCATCGGAGTATAGAGAGAGCCCCCATTACCGTGACCCAACGCAATGAAGCCCAAGTCCGTCGTGTCTTGTACCCCAGGCCATCGCAGCGACCGTCGAAGGCGGTGTACAAGGTCGTGGACCCTGTACGGATCAGTAAAGTCAAGGGCAAGTTCGAGAAAAGTTACTTGCCCAACTGGAGCGATGAGCACTTCCTGATTAAACGGTGCCTACCCCGACAGAGGCGAGTCTATGAACTGGAAGATCTTCAAGGGGAACCGTTGCTAGGGACGTTTTACGAGACGGAATTACAGCCTGTCGTAAGAACACAGCAAGACAACTACACGGTGGAGCCGATTTTGAAAACGGAACATCGCCGTGGCAAACTGTTTCATTTCGTCAAATGGCAAGGCTGACCAGTTCCTTCAATTCCTGGGTCGCTGCCAACCAGGTGAAACGTCTATAAAGCCAGACACCACTGCCGTCATCCTTCATTCCACGTTCGACCACAGTGCTATGCACAAACAGCAGCTGCCTCTGAACACAGCGTCTCCCAAAACGCGCAAAGCGCATGTGGGCTTTGTGGTGATATTGCTAACCCTGCTGAGTGTGTTGTACGGAGGTGTGTTTTACGACGTACCCTATGTCACCACGTTACTTAACCAACTGAGAACACCAGCCACCAGTGAAACCGGTCTACAGGTAGCACCAGTCATCTCCGTATCGAGCCCAGTCACCACCACCACACCCCGTGTACAAGCCACAACGAGCTCCGCACCAAGCTCCACACCTACACCAAGTACAACCACTACGTCTGAAAACCCACCGGATTTCATCCCTCACAGTAAACAGACAACGACGACCGACGTTGTGCCCACCACCATCATCATCCCTGACAGTGAACAGACAACGACGGCCGACGCTGTACCCACCACTCCAGTTCACTCGTACCAAATTTACAAGAGCGGGTTACCACGACAGCGGATACACCTCCAACCATGGACCCCCGTTGGCAGCATTCCTTCACTTGCGTCATCGCAGGACCGACGGGTTCCGGCAAAACGCACTTCGTCAGGAAGCTCCTTCAACACGCCGACAGCATGATCACCCCACCCATTGCCCGAGTCGTGTGGTGTTACGGAGAATGGCAGGCAGCGTATGCAGCAATGCCCCACATCACCTTCGTGGAAGGCCTACCCAACCTGGCCGATTTGGAACCCGACACCTTGGTGGTTCTGGATGATCTCATGGCGGAGACGGATACGCGGGTCACCCAACTCTTTACCAAAGGCAGCCACCATCGACGGCTCAGCATCATCTACATTGTGCAGAATCTGTCCAGTAAAAACAAAGAGCATAGGAACATCAGCTTAAATGCCCACTACCTGGTGGTCTTCAAAAACCCGAGAGATACCACTCAACTGCTGCACCTGTCGAGACAGATGTATCCCGGCCGCACACCGTTTGCGTTGGAAGCCTTCAAAGATGCCACAACCCCTCAGCACGGGTATATGCTCTTTGACCCCAAGCAAGCCACCCCCGAACATCTTCGACTACGGACCGGCATCTTTCCCGGAGAGGCCCACCACGTGTACATGCAAAAATAATGTAAACACACCCACAGTGGCCTCCCCAGCTGGGGTCTGTGTGTTTGATGATGGGGATAATAAAAAGAATGAATACCACAGCAGGGTTGACTTTGTCTCTGTTCTCTGGGATAGATAAAAAGAGCAGAGTTGTGGGTTCTAGCATTAGTTGTACATGATGTCTGCACGAGTACGGAAGCACCCTCCCACGCCCCGAGTTGGTCCGAACCATTGTACGCGGTGCGGACCCTGACCTTGTACGCTGTCTGTGCGAGATCGGGTACAATCTGTTAAAAGGCAACGTACCACTGACTCCGGCTCAGAAGACCAAGTTGGCCAAGCACAGGTCTCCGAACCTTAGTCCAGAAGCGAGTCCCTCAAACACAAAAGAAAAAGGTGTTACAGAAAGGCGGCTTTCTCGGGGCCATCTTAGCACCGTTGGCCGCTTCCGTGTTTGGTCCAGTATTGAGTGGACTCTTCGGCCGACAATGAACCACACGAAAAAAATTGTCCTCGTCGAACGTCGGTTGCTTCAAAACCTCCAATCACCCTACCCTGTCCCACCTACGGTGAAGACCATAAACACCCTCGATGGAGAGATGCAACAGATCTTACAGAGACCGGGGTTAAGCGATAGTGAGAAAGTACAACGGTACAATGAGACGCTTCAACGGTACATGACGTTCATGGACCAATACAAAACCCTCTCTACCCCACCACCACCACCACCACCACGTGACACACCGCCGACCTCAGCACCGCTCCAACAGCCGCCATTACCAGGGGTACCACCCACAGCCCCACAGTGGGTGGAAGACGAAGTCCTGAAGAGTGTACCTGCCTCGTTCAAGAAACAAGCTGGCCTGGTATTACAACGGATGAAACAGAATCCTAACATGACTTGGGATGATAAAGGCGAACTCCTGGTACAGAATCAGGTGGTTCACGGGACCCACATGACGGATTTAGTGAATGATCTGATGCGTCAACGCAGGTCGCACACGGATCCTCGAGGATGGGAGGCCTTCGCTCAAGGCTTGAAAGACATGCATGTACCACAGAAATTGGTGGGGAACCCCCACCGCTGGGCCTTTATGCAGCGTGACTCACCGAGTGGCCCACTAACTTCTTGGGAATCCGAATGGGAACCGGAGTCACCCCCCAAAACACCCCCACCACAACGGGCACCTTCTTTTCAGACCTTTAAAAAACCACCCTCGATCAGGACACCCCACATCTCCAGAGCCGTGACACGTAGCAAGACAACGCGACGAACACGACGCCGGACACAACCGCCCAAGGCATGGAACACCTATTAAAACCAACAGCAGCAGCAGGACGGCTCAGTCGCCATGTTTTACCTCACCCTACCCAGTAACAGTTCGCTGGATGTGTTTCCTGACAACACCTTGGCCAAGTACGTTACCCAGTTGCCGCAACCGTTGCATTTACCTGGGCGCTGGGAATGTAGCCTCGTGGATATCCAATACCCTTACTCGTGGTACAACGTGCGTCCCAATGAAGTCTGGTACGAGGTGACCTACGAAGGCAAAAACACCCGACTCACCCTCCCCGAAGGCCAAGACGATACCCCCAAGGAGTTCGTGGGTGGGCTGACAAGACTGTTGCATTATAAGGCTCTACGGGAGGTCACGAATACAACAAAACCCATCAAATCCTTTCCCTTCAAGAATCACGTGTACTTCGATTACAACGCACACAACGACAAGGCACAGATCCTTCTCACCGCCAACGTGAGTGTCGTACTGAATCCTATCCTACAGCAAATGCTGGGTCTCGCTCACGCGACCTACACGGGTCCATCCGAGGACCATAGCCAGATCCCAATTGATATGAAGTCGGGTATGAACGGACTCTACGTCTACTCGGACGTGGTGGACAACCACCTCGTGGGCGATATCAACACGCCTCTTTTACGGGTGGTCCCATTAAAAATAGGTATGGAGCTCAAGTCACCCACAGTTTCAACCACATGCTCTACTTGCCCGTACGACAAACCGACATCAACACGATCACGGTGGCTATCAGAGATGACACGGGACGACCGGTGGCATTCGAACGAGGAAAAGTGGTGCTGACACTTCATTTTCGACAAGCACGTGCTCCCCACTTTGTATAATGAAAGTGCCTTACGAGTGCAATGCACGCAGCTATATGGACTATTATGCCCAACAGGCCGGGGGTGGCTTTCCGGTCTTTAGCGGTGCACGCATGCAACGAGGACATGGACTGGGGAACATACTCGGCAGCATCGTCAAAACGTTCCTGCCCTTGGTGACGCGTGGGGTGAAAGCAATCGGCAAACAAGCAGTACGCAGTGGACTGCAAGTGGCCGGTGATGTCTTGGGAGGTACGGCACCCAAAGTAGCCTTGAAACGGCGGGCCAAAGAAGCGGGAGGCGTCTTGGTGGCCAAAGCACAACGCATCGTAGGGAATAAAAGACCACGCACCAGTCGACGACCGACCCAGCGACGACGCACATCGAAGAAGACAAAGGATATCTTTTCTTAAAACATGTCCTTGATCCACGCCGAGTCCTGCCCCTCCACCAACAGTGAATTTGATTTGTGGACCGTGCCGCCCACACAGGCTAATGTCGAACAAGGATTATGGGTGGAGCATCTCCCGCTCTCCAGCATCAACGAAACCGGGCCCATCGAGTTCACCCTCAGTAATGCAGATACGGCCTATGTGGATTTAGCCCATACATACTTGTATGTGAAAGCCAAGGTGGTCAGTGGGGATGGCACCAGAATCATCCAAGCTGCAACGGTGGGCCCGACGAATCTCTGGCTGCACTCGATGTTTCAACAGGTGGATGTTTTTCTCAGCGACAAGCTCATCAGTGACTCCACCAACACGTACCCCTATCGAGGTTACATCGAGACACTGTTGTCGTATGGCCGAGAGGCTAAAAAATCTCAGCTGACAGCCGCTTTATTCTACCAGGACACACCCGAGCACATGGACACGGTGGACAATGTGGGATATAACAAACGGAAGGCTTTCACTGCGAACAGTGCCTCGGTGGATCTCATGGGTCGACTGCACGCAGACATGTTCATGCAAGACCGGTACCTCTTGAACAAGATCCCCATCAAAATCCGACTGATACGGGCGCCTCCGACCTTCGCCGTGATGGCCACTAACGTAGAGGGGCATGCAGCTGACTATAAGATTGTTATCCAAGAGGCAGTCCTGTATGTCCGAAAAGTGAAACCGAATCCAGCCGTTCAATTGGGACACATGAAAGCCTTGCAAACAAACCCAGCCCAGTACCCTATCCGACGTGTACAAACCAAAGTGTTCTCTGTGCCTGCTGGAAATATGGGCGCCAACAAAAAACCCTGTTCCTGGGGGAACTACCCAAGCGATTGATCCTGGCCTGTGTGGAAAATACCAGTTTCAGCGGAGCCTACCCAGAGAATCGGTTTGACTTTAAACATTTCGGCATCAATTTTGTGGCCCTGCATGTGGATGGACAACAGGTCCCAGCCACGGCCTTAACACCGAACTTTGGGCGCAGGAATTTCATTGGAGCCTATCAGAGCCTGTTTACAGCCACCGGTCAAATCAACCAGGACGAAGGGAATTTCATCAGTCGGGAGGACTACGCGAACGGATACACGTTGTTCTGTTTCGATCTGACCCCTACCTTAGAGAACGACCATCAGCTGGCCCTAGCCAAGCAAGGCAATTTACGGTTGGAAATCCACTTTGCACAAGCCCTGGCGACCACCGTCAATGTGATCTGCTACGCCGAGTTTGACAACATCATCCAAGTGGACAAGACGCGCAACGTCGTGTGTGACTTCTCCACCTAACATGGATACAGACCAGATAACCACCGTGCTGGAGAATGACCCAGAGACACGTATGGTCTTTCAAGGGGTGTTCGGCCGAGATGTGTTCCCATTAGACCGCATGTATCCTGCTGCTTACGTTCTCAACACGGACCCGATAGGTCGGACCGGTGAACATTGGGTGGCCGTGTACTAGGTTTGGAGCGGGCATTTCATTGAGGTGCGTGTAAAGGAAGACGGTGAGTGAAGACTCGTCCAACACGTATAGATTAAGTTTATTACTATAAGTTATATGAGCATAATGCATGAAAGTGGCTTTGAACACCGTATTAGCCAATCAGTGGCCTAGAATGGAGCCAAAGGTAACCCATCCATGTCCCGAAAACATTACCCGGGTGTACAAGAACCCAGATGTAGGCGCGGACGTAGGCGAAAGCACACCGTGAGTACCCCAATTCGATTGGCTGATTGTTCTACCGCTGATTGGCTCTTTTTCTCGACCGCTGATTGGCTCTTTTTCTCGACCGCTGATTGGTCCAAATGGAACTGCCCATCCTTCCCAGGTTCATTTACAATCCCCTTTTTGGGGGTTCAAACTCTGTATATATCGATGCTGCAACATTGTCTCCTCCGAACCTTGCCGAAAGGGTGACCTTTGGACCGTTTGACCTGGATGTGACCTTTGACCTTTTGACCCGACATGCATCCGCGCACTGCCGGTGATGACGCGCACTTCCGGAGAACGCGCGCGCGCGCCGCAGCCGGAGAATCCGCGCGCGCGCGCGTGCGAGCTGCGGGCCGGG
Organism: Hanleya hanleyi; assembly: GCA_036873755.1. Taxonomy (NCBI): domain Eukaryota; kingdom Metazoa; phylum Mollusca; class Polyplacophora; order Lepidopleurida; family Hanleyidae; genus Hanleya; species Hanleya hanleyi. The sequence continues at coordinate 55,269 of JAVTVY010018618.1, forward strand.
GCGGGCCGGGCCGCGGGCCGGGAAAGTTGGAGGTCGTGTTTGAGCATTCATCCAAACCGGAAGTGACGTCACACACACAAACACTTGCGCAACCCCAGTACATGACAAACACAGACAAGTCTGGACATGTCCAAAGGTCACGCCTCATTCACCCAAACCGGAAGTGACGTCATATGCAAATTTCTGAGATCAAAGGTCAATAGGGCTCGCCTAGACCCCGAAAACGTCTATGTCCATACCCTTGGGCTACCGCGCATGCGCAGAATGACCCTATGTCTACTCCACATCCACGCCATCAGAGACTCCCTCACATAAGCTTCACATGGATACCTCACACGACCCATTCGAACCGTGAATAGCCCATCTCTACCCCAAACACACACCCACATACCCCCCAAAATGCCTGCTTTCTATACTACGGGCCAGACTGCGCGTGCGCAGACTATTGAACACGGACGAACCATTAGTCCAGTCGGATGCTCCTCCACGAGGGCTTCAAAATAAGACCTCACTCGACCCCATTGGACCATTAGGGACTCACCTAAACTCCAACATGTCCACCCCGTATGGCCCTATACACCCATAGCCATGCAGTATAGGCCTATGGGCCTACACAGGCCTCGGTGACTTTTTTCAAAAATTTCACCGTTTTGCTCCGGGACTCTTCCTATCGTGTTCTAAATGACGAGACGTGAAAAACAAATCCAAACAACCCTACCGCAAATGTATAAAAGTAGGTTTCCCAGGGGGACAAACATTGATCCTATACCCCAGTATGGGCCTATATGGGTCTATATGGGTCTCGGTGACTTTTTTCAAAATTTCACCGATTCGTGCCGGGACACTTCCTATCGTGTTCTAAATGACGAGACCTGAAAAACAAATCCAAACAACCCTACCGCAAATGTATAGAAGTAGGTTTCCCAGGGGGACAAACATTGATCCTATACCCTCAGTATGGGTCTATATGGGGCTATATCGTACTTTTTCAAAAATTTCACCGATTCGCTCCGGGACACTTCCTATCATGTTTGTCTTGACGAGACTAAGAAAACGAGACCCCGCAATCTATACCGCAAATGTCGAGAAGTAGGTTTCCCAGGATGGTCTTATACTCCCCCCATACCCCATATAGGAATTTTCCTGTAATTTAGGATAACGTCCGTGTTCCGTATTTTTTCAGGACAAATTTTACATGCACCCACCCATGCTTGAAATATACTCCACTTTGATACCTCATACAACTCCATCGGCCCATCAGGTGCTCCCCGAGCTCCAAAACATCTTGCGGGACCCATACATGGTCCAGTTTTCGACACTAGGTGACCACATCCCGACGAAGTGGCCAGTTTTCGACACCGGATGTGCCGCCATCTTGGAACATACGTGCCGCCATCTTGGATATGTCCCATAATGCACCGGGTCAAAATACTCGCTTCTGATTGGACGAGAGCTCTGTGACGGATTTGAAATACTCGCTTCTGATTGGACGAGAGCTCCGCATTGCGTCTGCGCATGCGCAGAATGATATTTCAACCCCACACCCAGCCCATCAGATGCCCCTTCACGAATGCTTCACTTTGATACCTCACTCGACCCCATTGGCCCATTAATAGCTCCCCTAGCTCCCAACACGTCTATTTCCATACCCTTGGGCCACCGCGCATGCGCAGAATGCCGATATGTCAACCCCACACCCAGCCCATCAGATGCCCCTTCACGAATGCTTCACTTTGATATCTCACTCGACCCCATTGGACCATTAGTGGCTCCCCTACATCTCAACACGTCTATTTCCATACCCTTTGGCCACCGCGTATGCGCAGAATGCCGATATTTCAACCCCACACCCAGCCCATCTGATGCCCCCTCACGAATGCTTCACTTTGATACCTCACTCGACCCAATCAGACCATTTTATCTAGGGACTACTTTTTCTCCGCGAAAGCTTTTTTCCGCGACCGCATCACCGCGGAGGAATACATCCCCTGCAATAATTGGAACTCTCCTGTGTTGGAGGTAGCTTTTTGGTGATTCTGCCGGAACTATACTGCACTTGACCTCTCCGACCTCCACGTGACCTCCACAAATGACCTCTACATCCGGGTGAAATATGGCTCAATTTAGCCTATATATACTACTGAGGTCCTACAGGGCCGTAGTCAGATTTACAGACGGGTGATTCGCCTTCACCCCAAAAGGGCACATCAGGGGGTTCACTGTATGGGAAAAGAGGCAAATAGAACCTGGGAGTTCGCTTCAGTTTGAAAAGGGCATTTATACGAGAAAAATATATAATATTTCCGAAAGGGGGGTTCGCCCGAACCCAGAAAACTCCCCTTGGCTTCGGGCCTGTCCTAATAGCACTAATAGCCTCAGCTCAGTTGACTGGGATGTCTGAAGAAAAGCTAGCATGGCATACTATAGCGGCCTTCTGGCCCAGTCACTGAGTGAGTGTTTTGTGCCGCACTAAGCAGGTACTTTACTACAGCGTAACATGCGAACGCCAGACAAATTCGCTTATAAAATCAGTAATTTAAATGTTATCTAACATGACTAAGTCTGGCATGATATACTTTAACACATTTTCTTTGGATTCCATATTGATAAATTTCGTCTTTTTTCCATTTTGTATAAACGAGGTATTCCGCAATGTGAAGAAATACGGGGAAAAGCGATGCTACTCGACCTTGCCTCGCAAATCCGTATATCTACACATTGAAACGAAGTTAGTAAAAGTGATTAAGTCTCGTCACCTTCTCTGATAATTTTTTAATCTGGTGTATTTTACTTTTTTTTAAGTGATTCATGTAATTCTACATGTTTAATTACATTTAAATTAAATAGTAATGACATAACTTTTGCCAGTTTAGTCCATGCAATATAAGTGAACACTTATTCGGACAAATATTTCAATAGATCTGCCCATAGTCCATATCCCTAACCCAGGTCATCCATTCCAGGTATTCAGAGCGAATGTATACGAGGCGAGACTGCCGTTCGCTCGTGCTCGATCAACGGTCGTCACGCATGAATGGAGTCAGCAGGGCACAGCAGGTTCAATCGAAGCTACGGACCGTGAGTTACCTCTCCTTAATAAAAGCATTCCAGAGTGATCTGCGCATAATTTTTACCGCTCTTAGTTCGGGATGGGCACAGTAGCAGACTGACCTATATATTATAGGCCTACCTACTACCTCACCAACATCATTATTGTCCACCCTGGCGATAGCTTTCTTGATACAGATGGGAGCAGATTTCAGACCCTTGAGGAATACAATGGCCGAGGACCCAACTGGGCCTGGATTGCCTATAGTGCCGACCCGTCTGTGAAAATGACTAGCGGTATTCCATCATTCTTCAACAGTTTAACCTTTGATTTCTGCCTAGCAATATGCTCCTAATCTACTTTGCCGTTGCTGAACTCCTGACTAACCGAACACTACATGACTGCATTTAGCCCGTTATCCCCTTTACCAATATTTTTCCCCATCCCTCCTAGGAACACTCCAAACTCTCTAAACCTGCAGAGCAATACCCCTGTACAGAGAAGATAGATGGGTATCTTTCCCTCTGGGTCCTATCAATGTGTAACGGCAGTTCTTTCGTCATTTCGAATTCTCGTCATTTCTTAAGTTCTGCTTGTCTCAGCCTGAGGTTCCAGTCAAACGGCTAGACTACGAGCTTTGTTTTCCATTCCACTTGCAGGTCACACTTTTCCCGAGAAAAATCTATTTAACGCGCGCATTCAGCAGATTTGTTCGTCGCCTTTGTTCACGGTTTGTGAAAAAAATTTTTGGCGCACTTTTACATGTTTTATTCATTTTATCGCACGCATTTTAGACTTTCTCTTTGCAGTTGATTCGATATGCATTACTATAAGTATATGCCATTAAGAGGCACAGAATCACATCCAAAATGACGGAGAATTGTGTTGTTGTTGTGCGGTCAGCCACAGGCGGCTGGGACAATCTATATGCCGGCGCCATATTCTGTTAGACGGGGGTATCCCAGCAGCCTTTGCGGCGCTCCCTGACAACTATGGCGTGGGCTAAAGCAAGGCATAGCGACGTATTCACTTAGCCCAGGCAGACCGCGCTTCTCGCCGTTAAATCGTATTTCCTCGTCGTTTGCGGCCATAGGAGATATGTGACAATGCTGCAGGCCTCTGATATATAGAGAAAGAGAGAAGGAATGAAACAGGGGTCCAGCAAAACGGCCGAATAACCACTAATAAAGCAATTTTGCCACCAAAAATTCAAACCACGCCCCCGGAGCAGTTGAAAATGGCACCTGTCTCAGGAAAAAGGGCGAGTGGACGACTTTGAAAAGATCGATAAAAACTCGAGCTGAGAACGGGATATGATCGGAACAACTGTTCGTGAGCACTAACTAATATATTAGGAAGACTTGGGTGAATTTTTGGTGGCAAAATTGCTTTATTCGTGGTTATTCGGCCGTTTTGCTGGACTCCTGTTTCATTCCTTCTCTCTTTCTCTATATCAGAGGCCTGCAGCATTGTCACATGTCTCCTATGTTTGCGGCTGGTAATCGTTTGGAATCGAAAAGATATTCGATCTTAACAGATTATCCGTGCTATATGCCGACAATGACGGTGTTGCCGCTGTGTTAACCCCAGGATTTTAACGGCTAGGTTAGCGCCCTGTAGATCAGTGTTGTGGGTTATTTAGAGCTGTTTATTACCCTTTCCTGGAGTCTTTACCACACAATTGATCCTTTCAGCTGTTAAATGTTTCCTTATTAACAATATCTTTTCGATTCCAAACGATTACCAGCCGCAAACGTCGAGGAAATACGATTTAACGGCGAGAAGCGCAGTCTGCCTGGGCTAAGTGAATATGTCACTATGCCTTGCTTTAGCCCACGCCATAGTTGTCAGGGAGCGCCGCAAAGGCTGCTGGGATACCCCCGTCTAATAGAATTGAACGTACATATAAAAAGAGAACAAGCTGGAAACGCTGTTCAAGGCTTCTCGCCAAACGGGCGTAAATAAAGCTTTATCTTCTTCAAAAACTATACCACCTTTCCCCTAGGACCCCTAGCGGTGCTCATGCACACCAGGTGCTTTATCCGAGTTTTAGACGTCAATTCAAAATCAACCCATTGGACTGTTTACCTGAGACAATGACCCAGTTTACATACGAATCGCCATTCCTCGGGCCTTTCCGTGTCGCGGGTGGTTGGGTGGGTTCAGGTTCCTGTTGCTTCAATGCATTTTGCTGAGAAGCAACAGGAACTTGACAATGTGATGTCTAGCACTGTAATATCACTTGTCTTTATTGCACCATGTAAGCGTCCTGTCTGTGTCGTGTGCGCTGTCCTCGGTGTTTTATAGGGTGGATGGAGGGTGTCTGGTTCCATGCTGCTTCAAAGATTTCTTCTTTGAAGTAGCAGGAACACAACTGGGCTGGGTGGTGCTTAGTTGGTTCGTCGTGATATAGCTGAAATATTGTTGAAAGCGACGTTAAATCCTATTCACTCACTCACTCCTTTCCGTGTCTCCCAAGGTCACGTGCTTCGGCTGACGCGTAGGGGACTTCCAACTCGAGTTGCATTCTCGTCTCGCGAGACTCCCTACTGCGAGAAAGAGTCTCACGCGTAAATGGGAGCCATCCCCCCAAAATTTGGGGGGTGAGTAGGTGGCGTATGATTATCTGGCTTGTCACTGACCTGCTGACTCCGCCGAGTTAGAAGCGAATTGCTAAACATAACGTGGGCTATATAACTGGGAAATGACTCTTTCCGTTTCGGAGCATATCAATCGCAAACAAATTATTGTCGGTATGTATACTTGGCCGTGAAAGCGAGTTATCTAATACAGGAAGTAGTTCGCGGGTAGACACGGCTCGCTTTGAGAATGATGTCATGCTGCCTCGCTTTGAGATTGGAGATTCAAAAATGTCACCAGTTTACATGAGAGTCGCTTTGGTCTCCCGCGGGTAGACACGGCTCTCTTTGAGAATGCTCGAGTTGGTCGGAGCGGAGGCGGAAAGGACCGAGGAATGGCGATTCATATGTAAACTGGGTCATTGTCTCAGGTAAACAGTCCAATGGGTTAATTTTGAATTGACGTCTAAAACTCAGATAAAGCACCTGGTGTTGATGACCCGAGTGTGTGTGAGCATCGCTGGGGGTCCTAGGGGAAAGGTGGTATAGTTTTTGGAGAAGATAAAGCTTTATTTACGCCCGTTTGGTGAGAAGCCTTGAACAGCGTTTCCAGTCTGTTCTCTTTTTATATGTACGTTCAATATGGCGCCGGCATGTAGATTGTCCCAGCCGCCTGTGGGTCAGCTTATTACACAGATAAAAAAATGATCCAAAATCTTGATGCGTCTCAACTGTATGATCCATTACCAAGTCACCAATGAAACACAGGAAGGACTTCCTGCATGCCCTTATCCAAATTTAAGTCGGTCGGACCATTCAATAGTTCAATTTACTGTGTCAAAATATAACACGATCACGATGAATTATATGTGGCTCGGTTAAAGAAGTGTCTGGGTTGATCCAATATTGTCAAACTGAAAAGTTCAGCTGGACCACAGGACCGATTTGTCATCATGAAATGATCCGACTGTATGATTCAGTTACATATAATTCATTGCTGGATCCACAGTCCAGGCTACTGGATCACTAGTCCAGGCTTCTGGGCCGACACTCCAGGCTACTGGATCACTGACGGATCACTATTCCAGGTTGCTGGATCCACAATCCAGGCCACTGGATCAATTATCCAAAATGGCATAAAACGAATAGTACAACCAGAAATGGCTCAATCAGTCATAGTATCTATGATATAATTATTGTTGGCTCACTACTGGATCAATGTTTGTATTCTGGCATCTTTCATGTCAGTGTACTTGTAAGTTACATGTTTCGAAAAATGGGTTGTGTCCCTTAGTTTTGCTGTCTCATTGATGAATGTAATAAGAAAAGAGTATTGGTAACCAAAATATAAGTTGCAATGTACATCAGTTCAAGTTACTATTACGTGATCATGGTACCGCATATTTTGTTTGGCAGTCAGACTTACCGGTATTGAAGTTATAAAAAGTTCTAAATCTACAGAAGTTATCGGTTGTGGTGCCCATTTGTCTGCGAAAAAGTTGATTAGAGAGAAGATAAAATGATCTTCTAAATGCAAACATGGCAAGATTACCTTAATTGTATTATGCCATCATTCCGTCATCGGAATACCCGATACATTTAGTGGGGTATATCATGTTAATTTGCACAATGAACAATAATATGTGCATGTGATCCCTTCAAAAACGAGTGTTCACTTAAGTGATACATGTACCGCCCTAGTTATCAACCTACCTGCAAAAAACTCACTGCCCCATCCTACATGTGTATTTAATGGAAATGAATAATGGTAGCACTCCCTCTCAGAGCCATCACCAAGTTCTGAGTGTACATGTAGAATATTGGAAAATAAACTGCTCTATTTTTAGTCATATCATCTTCAAATTTGAACATAATATTTAATCCAGATTTACATTTATGTTATGAAACTGGAAAATAAAACAGAACTTCTCTAATTTTCAGCCAAATGGAAATTTGAAAATGTTATACAGGATTACATTGTGTGCAATAAAACAATTCCTTGCAATAATGAATCGGGGAAATTGTATCTGCTATATAGTACATGTACAAATTAAACAGTGGTACTTACTTTCTTAAATTTTAAACCTTTAAGCTAGTAATTCGAAATGAAGTTTAGAAATACATCAATGTTGATTGAAGCAGTTCAGTTTGGACAGTATATTTCGTTCTATGTAGGTATGTTATATTCTCTGTGCTAATATAGCCAATATATTATGTTTTCCCATAACATACATAATATTAACAGTTCTAAATTCTCTAGTTTTCAATCAGTGTACTTAAAACTTGAAAACTGATCATGAATTCAATTTTATCTACTAGTATGTTTATAGATCTCTTTGGTCTGGGAAGTAAAGCCATGCTGCCCTGGATTGGACTTTGAAAGTGGATGTCTCCTAGCTGCAGCCATGACATCCAATATTGTATTAATATTATGTTTTCTCATAGCCTAAGAATTACAAACAATTATTATGATACCTGGATACCAGTACATGTACGGTACCAAGAAATTATTGTACCACCCCGTCCAATTTTACTGGTTTGAAGCGATAAGTACTGATATTTTCTTTTTTTTTTAAATTCAGCCTGGTGGGATAGTCACAGTCACAAAATTATACATCAGCTAGGTTTTAGTTTGTTTACGGTCAGTGTATAAAAGGTGGGCTCTAACTACACTACGGTACTCAACTATTATGAATAATGAATTTTCTACATTTTCTTTCAGTATTACCATCGCCTATACAGAGTCACTATCAATAGAATTCTACATCTGAGACAGAGCTGTACATGGAAATGATGGATAGTCTACATGTACCACCAGAGATGTCAGAGACCAGGGGTTTTTCTTGACAGTTTTTCATCGGGGTAACCCCGATGAAAAACAAATAAGAATTGAGTTTTGACGTTTTTTTGGAAATTGAGTTTTCCATGAAAAAATTGAGTATTTTATTTTTTGGACATTCGCGCGCCGTAGGCGCGCGAAAAAATTGAGTTTCCTTCAATAAAATTGAGTTTCTGTAACGAAATGCAAAGATAATACAGCTCGCGAGAAGAAAGAAAAGACTGCACTCACGTGGTGGAAGAGCGATGTGTGCGTTGTTGTTGTTACACGCACAGCCTACGTTTTGTTCCACTTTGCATGCGGGCGTATGACGTTTCATTGGAAAGGGAATTCCTTGTAGTTTCTGATTGAATGCGTGATTTCGACCGATGGCCAATCAAACAGACGATAACATCGAAAAACTGCAAGGGGTGTTTTCCCGTTTCTCTAGTAACGGTAACAGCCGATCCTGTATCGGTTACCTTGATTGGACAAGCGGGGTAACGTAACCTACATCGCCTTCAACTGGGTCAAGCTGATCTGAGGGAAACGCCATTTTTATCTCATCGCAACGAAATTACGTGGCGCAGAAGCTCGAAAGAAATTTGAAATATAAAGTTTGTTTAGCGGATTTAATCGAAACCCGCATTTTGGAAATATAAACTGAGCTTCTGTACTTCAACTATACCAAAGAATCATATATTTTGAAGGGGTTTTCTGTGAGTATTTTATATTTTCTGGGCGGCTTCTCGACAACGTTTTATCTTCGTTGGTGTTTTTTTTTTATTTTTCATTTTTATTTCTTCCTCCCGACTTCGTTATTCTGAGACAGAATATCAAGTTTACATTCAAGAAATCAAATCAGGCTTAGCTAACAATATATGTATGGTTTTTATCGAGGTAAATTTGAAAAAGCGATTTCAGAATGGTACATCGCTGCACTCGCATTGGCAGAAGCAACGGCTCGTCGCATTTTTCGTATAGAAAGACGAGAGCCGTTTGAACGACTCGCCGCAGCGTAACAGTTAAAATGCTGAAAAACTGAACTTAGAAAAATAAAGAACTGAATAAAGATCTATGCATGGAGACATTCATACAGTTGACTCCTCGTCGATGATCAATAATAAACTCCAGTAAATGGGGAGAGTCAGACGCAGGCATTTGCACGTCGCTGAAAGTGAAAGTAGGCGGGATGATATATGTAGAGCTGCCAGATGTCAAGAAATATAAAGTGTCTCCATGAATAGATTTTGTAATAGATTATGTAATCGAAAATGCGAGACAAGAACTTTGATTTTCACAACACGTCGGTTCGGTATTGCTGCGCATCAACAACAACACAATGTTGTAGAGGGGGTGAAAAAAAAACGTGATGGAGGGCGCATTTTATTTTCATTTTTCTGAAAGCCAACCAAAATGTTGGCCATACAACTGACATTTGAGATGCATACTGCAAACCTGTGTATGCATCAGCTGTTTTCAAGCACAGAAGAATTTTTCATCATTTAGATTTACACTGGAAGAAATATACCTCTGAAACGCCCGTACGCAATCTCTTTTTTTTTTGGGTATTGCATGTATTTTTTTTGCATGCTATTCCTATTTCTAAGATGAAAAGGCACTAAAAATTGAGTTTTCGCACTTCATTCGATGAAAATTGGGGAAAATTGAGTTTTCATACTTCATTCGATGAAAATCGGGAAAAATTGAGTTTTAGGCATTATTTAGCGCGCCGAAGGCGCGCGAAAAAAATTGAGTTTTATTGAATTCAGAAATTGAGTAGATGAAAAACTTTTGTCAAGAATAACCCCTGGAGACATCTATAACTGAAATGATAGAGACAAGAGAAGAACCAGGTACATGGACACCAGGTGTTAATTCACAGGATCAGACCGGCAGTCCACCAGCAATAATAAATCATGACTCTTCTTTCGATACATCAGAGTTATCTCCCCATCCTCATGTGGATTCCTCCATGACACCAATACAGATTAAACTTGAACCTGTCGACACGGACCCATCTTTTCCAATTGTTGAAAGCGGTACAATAGATTATGTTTTGGACACATCAAATGTACAGGTGAAACAAGAACAATCAAACTCTGACTGGAGACATTCTATGCCCTGCACAAACGAACTAGGAGATCAGGAGATGTCAGCCCCTCCACTGAATTCCATGGATATTGTAGATGAAAATGAATTGAGAGGAGACTTAGCCGACACCATCGGTTCACATAACTACAGAACAAATAAGGTGAATATGATGTGTTATCCCGAGTTTCCTCTATCGCTTCAGCCATGACAGTTTAGACTGATTGCCTGGCTGGGGTTAGAGATTTGTCACCCCAAAAAAGCAGATATATGGCAAGACCACAAATTATCGGAGTGCCTCGTCCGTTCTTATACATTTGTCTCGCATATATTCATTAAAGAATAATTTCCCTTCGTGGTCAGGTCAATATTGATGAGATTTGTCTGGTCTGTTGCGAGCAATTTTGTTGCTGTGTTGCTCAATTAAACCACAACTGACATCGTAAACTGTTTTGAATGTTTTCATTGACCTTGCCAAAGGTCAGCTTATGAGATGAACTGCACAACTGCATATGCTTGCATTACACCTTATAAGAAATTTTGTGCTTAACCCAGCTATACTGCCATTGTACATTGTAACTAATCACAACAGAAGAATGGATCTTTCATTTTGAAGGACGAAATGCAATCGTTCTTAACACACTTAGAATGAAACCGATCTTGTCAAAATTGATTTATGTATGTGGTTTTGAGATGGCCAAATGTCTTTTTTAATGAAGACGGGTCACTCCTACTACACAGCAAGTTATATTTATCAGATATTTGATATAGTAGGAAATGCTTGCGAAGGCCACTCAAATTTATGGGAAATCACTGTAGCAACCATTTAGCATACATTTCCCATATATTTCCTTTGCAAGCATTTCCCACTGCCGGTAGACCTACAACACATACATGTAAATGGTAAATGTAACTTTTCGTCTAGTGACTGTGTACGATACCTCCTGGTCTCACCAAATCAGCTTTTTTGAGGCGATGAATCTTTAACGTCAACCAGACAATCTGCCATATCCTAACCCTTATCACGATTGATGACTGGGAATGTCTTAGCTGTATTTGTTGTTTTGTAATACTGAAAAAAAATCTGAAGAATTCAGAACATGACTGGAATAGCCCTGGTACTAGGTAATAGCATGTTGATGATTTATCTTGTACATGATATGCAATATTTCTGACATGTTAGAGCATTTTGAGGATTTCTGCTTTATATGGTATGGGATATTCCTGATGTGTCATGTAGGACGTTGATGATTTGTCCTCTATATATTATAGGTCTACAAGTAATAGCATGTTGATGACGTTACCTTTAGGTGGTATAAAATCAATCTGATATAAAACTCAGACTTAATAACCACTCCTCTTTTGGCCAAGTCATTAATGTTTGGGACAGACTGTGCCTTAAATCTGTCACACATGTCAGACTGGCGACCAATCACAGTCCAACTTCAACAGGCGAATAGGTGCCTAAGATCTGATTATTTCTGTAGTGAACGAGGCGCAGAAAAATTCAACCCAGGCAGCTGACAAAGTTCTTGCTCTCCATGAGCAACCACCGAAGATTATTAGTTGCTCGGATAGGCACTTATTTGCCCATTGAAGTTGGACTGTGATTGGTCGCCAATCTGACATGCGTGCCAGATTTAAGATACAGACTGTCCTAGATCTTAATTAGGGACATGTCCGATAGAGGAGCGGTTATTAAGTCTGAGTTTTAATCAGATTGGTAGGAAATTCCTGATATGTTATAGCATGTTGAAGATTTTTCATTGATATGATATGTCATAGCTTGCTGATGACTTTTCCTTGATATAATGACCTGGTATGAAATATTCCTGATATATCATAGCATGTTGAGGATTTGTCCTTCATATGATACGCCACAGCTTGTTGAAGACTTTTCCTTTATATCGCATGAAATATTCTTTATATGGCATAGCATGTTGAGGACTTCTCCTTTAGGTAGTATGAAATATTCCTGATGTCATATAGCATGTTGAAGATTTGTTGTTTATATGGTATGATATGTCATAGTTTTTTATGACATTTCCTTTATATGGTATGGAACATTCCTGATAAATTACAAGCGTCTATATAGTCCGTCAGTCAATATTCAACTGTTGTCCATTAATGAATTTCTGCACCCTTAATCCAAAGATCTGATTCATACGTTCAACATTAGCACCAAATTTAGAGACAAACACTCGTAGTACGGTATACATAAACATAGGCTGGTTTCCTGCAAGAGAGAAATGGTCAACAGTGTTCATTTATGCCGGTAAGACATCATGATGTTCCAAAAATATCAAATCCGTATCGCTGATCAGTATGCATAATCCATATGACTTTTGTTGTAAAATCATTATCCACGCTTTGATTGCGACTTTTCACATGAAAACCATGATGATCTTGAAATATATGAGTTCATTTGACCCCTAACCCCGGGTTAAGCGGAATTAGACAAGTTACAACAGGTAATGTCATAAACCTTGCACGCTACGCTCCTATTTTGCTATCAGCATGTGATATGCATCGCCATATTTGAGAAACTTGAGTGGAGGTGCTTGGTGGTATAACCTTGTTTTATAATTTTCTGCAATAATATACTGTGATATTGATTAAAATCATCACATTTTACACAGAATCTAGCAAATGGTACTAGGCAAGATATGTTTGTGCCATATGCAAGTCCCACTGGAAAATTACTGTCCAGAAAGTGATATCTAGTTTATGATGTTGAAATTCGTAGGCATCTCTCTTATCCTAAAGTCAACGAGAAGGGCCGCTTCATTTTTATCTCGCCCTACGAAGTAAAGGGGAGATATTGTGAGGGGGGAAAGAGGATGTCGTCGTCAGTGTCGGTGGCGGTGTCGCTGTTGGTGTCGGTGTCCCCTGCCTGGAAATGAAAAGGTTTTTGGTTTAGCAAATTAAAAAAAAATCTAGAAAATTTAGAAAAAATAATAAAAAAAATAAAAAAAATATGGGGGGTGGGTATTCCACCTGGGGGTACTAATCCCGGGGTGCTCCAATGTTAAACTCCCTATGATATACTTTCGCGTTTAGCTGAAGTGCACATGTACATCTGTACTTAGAATGTTTGCTGCAGTTGTCAGCTGTCATTGGATGATTATGAAACTTGGTACACATGTTTCTTATGATTAGAGGATGTACCTGTGCAATTTTTTAGATGAAATATTAATTTTTCTCCAAATTATGGCAAATGATAGTTTTCTGTTTAGGTGAATTGTACATGTACATCTGTACATCACAGTTTGCTGCAGTTGTCAGCTGTCATTGAATGATTATGAAACTTCTAAAGGCCTCTACATGTATACATGTACATGTAGCCTACATGGTAAGTTTGCTGCAGCTGTCAGATCTCATTGGATGATTACGACATGGTAGACATGTTTCTTATGATTAGAGGATGTACCTGTGCTATTTTTTAGATGAAATATGATTTTTTTTCCAAATTATGGCAAATAATAGAGTTTTTCGTTTAGCTGAAATACATCTGTACATCACAGTTTGCTGCAGTTGTCAGCTGTTATTGAATGATTATGAAACTTGGTACACATCTTTCTTATGATTAGAGGATGTACCTGTGCTATTTAGGAGATGAAATATTAATTTTTGTTCAAATTTTGAGGGTTTTGTCTAAGTAATTTGTCAATGATAATGTACAGGTATATACATGTACACCTGTACATGGAAAGTTTTCTGAAGCTGTAAGCTTTCATTGGATAAGTTTGACACTTGCTACCCAAGTTCAATGTGATTTGAGGATGTGCATCTGCTATTTAAGAAATATGACATTAAATATGAATTTTTGTCCTAATTATTGCAGTTTAGACTTTGTACGTTTCCATTGATAAGATTTTTGTTGAGCAAAAATTTACATGTAGATCTGTACATGGAAAGTTTACATGGGATGATTATAATACGTGGTGGACATGTTTCATGTTTTCCTATGTCAGAGCTGCCCTGCAGTAATCCCCCATGGGACTGACATATCCAGCAGTAATCCCAAATGCGAGATTTTGAGATGAAATATTAATTTTTCTCCAAATTATAGCAAATGATTGAGTTTTGCGTTTAGCTGAAGTGCACATGTACACCTGTACACCACAGTTAGCTGCAGTTGTCAGCTGTCATTGAATGATTATGAAACTCAGTACACATGCTTCTTATGATTAGAGGATGTACCTGTGCTCTTTAGGAGATGAAATATTAATTTTTGTTTAAATTTTGAGGGTTTTGTCTAAGTAATCTGCCAATAGGAATGTACATGTATTTACATGTACACCTGTACATGGAAAGTTTTCTGAAGCTGTCAGCTTTCATTGTTTGGGTTTCACACTTGCTACTTAAGTTCAATGTGATTCGAGGATGTGCATGTGCTATTTAAGAAATTTGACATTAAATATGAATTTTTGTCCTAATTATTGCAGTTTAGAATTTGTACGTTTCCATTGATAAGGTTTTTGTTGGGCAAAAATTTACATGTAGATCTATACATGGAAAGTTTGTTGAACCTTTTGTGGGATCATTATAAAACTTGATGGACATGTTTCATGTTTTCCTAGGTCACAGCTCTCCCACAGTAATCCCACACGGGACTGACCTATCCAGCATTAATCCCATATGGCACTGGCCTATCCAGCAGTAATGCCACACGGGACTGACCTATCCAGCAGTAATGCCACACGGGACTGACCCATCCAGCAGTAATCCCATACGGAACTCAACTATCCAGCAGTAATTCCAGACCGGACTGGTCTATCTAGTAGTAATCCCATTTGGGACTGACCTATCCAGCAGTAATCCCACACAGGACTGACCTATCCAGCAGTAATCCCAAATGGCACTGGCCTATCCAGCAGTAATGCCACACAGGACTGACCTATCCAGCAGTAATCGCAGACCGGACTGGCCTATCCAGCAGTAATCCCACATGGGACTGGCCTATCCAGCAGTAATCCCACACGGGACTGGTCTATGCAGCAGTAATCTCACAAGGGACTGACCTATCCAGAAGTAATATGACACTGCACTGCAACATGCAACAGTAATCCCATATGGCACTGACCTATCCAGCCATAATCCTATATGGGACTGACCTATCTCACTGTAATCCCACACAGGGTTAGCCTATCCAGCAGTAATCTCACATGGGACTGGCCTCCCCAGCCGTAATCCCACACAAGATTGCCGTATGCAGCAGTAATCCCACACTGGACTGTCTATGCAGCAGTAATCCCACACGGGACTGTCCTATCCAGCATTAATCCCATATGAGACTCCTCTATCCAGCAGTAATTCCACAGGGGACTGGTCTATCCATCAGTAATAACACACGGGACTGGTCCATCCAGCAGTAATCCTACACAGGACTGGCCTATCCAGCAGTAATCTCACATGAGACTGACCTATCGAGCAGTAATCCCACACTGGACTGCCCTATGCAGCAGTAATCCCATGGCACTGACCTATCCATCCTACATGGGATTAACTTATATGCCAGTAATCTCACATGGGACTGATGTTATTGTCTGTACCAGATAATCTATTCCAGACATTATTGTCTGTAGCACATCACCTATTCCAGACCTCATTGTTTGCTCTACATGTATGCTTTCAATACTGCTGCACCTTCAGCGGATGACCCCGCAAAGCAAGATGTTGGGGTTCTCAGAATGCTTGTTCATTTCTATAGCGATATATATAGGTCTAAATATAATGCGCCTCTAGGGATATATTTAGTATCCTTCAGATCCAGTGATGGTGGATATATCCTTCACCCTCTCATTTATATAGTGATTATTCACAGCGAGAAGTCATACATGTAGCATGTTAATGACTTAACTTTAGCTTTATTTGGTATAAAATATTTCTGATATGACATAGCTTGTCGATAACTTTTCCTTCATATGGTATGGAATATTTCTGGTATGTTGTACATGTAGCATGTTGAGGTCTTCTCTTTGATGTGGTATGGAATATTCCTGATATGTCATAGCATGTTGGGGACTTTTCCTGTCGGTATGGAATACAATTCGACCATTTTTCAATTACTCAATCTCATGCAGGCCATCAGCGGCTTAGAAGTATCCATGATGTTGTTACTCTAACTTGAATGAGATGTGGTTCTCAATTAACTAATCAAGTCATTCCTATGCCCTCTCATATTTTTCAGGAGGAGAACATTTGTCCCGATGTCACACAGTTCTGTTCACCTGGTGTAGAGAATTCACCATTCCCAGTGGCTATATTTCAACATCAGTTGAAAGAAACAGGGAAGGTGGATAAAGAAGGCATGAACACCTCATATCTGACGGAGACAATTCAGGGAAAGGAAAAGTCGCCTGGTGTGACAGAATCAACACAATCGCGCAAGATAACAGAAGACTCGAACATGTACGTTTCAGTGCAAGAATGGGGGTATATATGTTTGGTGTGTGATTATAGAACAGCCAAAGAGATGGCCATGGTGCAACATATAAAAGATCACACTGGCGAAAAGCCACACAAATGCCCCTCATGTGACTATATGGCTGTTACTCAAAGCGAGATAGCTCAACATACTGGCGGTTCTCTTTGTGAGTATAGAGCTGCCCATATTAAGGCACTTGAAGAAGAGGCGAGAACGGACACTAGAGAAAAATGGTACAAATGCTTGTATTGCGAATGCAGGTTTGACCAAGAGCAGCACCTTATTATTCATTTGAGAACGCACACTGAAGAAAAGCAGCGCAAATGCTCACATTGTGAACATAGTTTCAATCGAAAGGCTGATCTAGTTGCCCATTTGAAAAGACAAACAGGGGACATGCTACATCAGTGTCCGCATTGTGAATATAGTGCTACTCTAAAATGCGCTCTTGTTATCCATTTGAGAACCCATACCGGTGAAAAGCTACACAAGTGCTCATATTGTGAATATAGTTGCACGAAAAAGTCTGGTCTTGATATCCATTTGAGAACGCATACTGGGGAAAAGCCATACAAGTGTTCACATTGTGACTACAGTTCTGGTACAAGATGTGCTCTTACTGCCCATTTGAGGACACACACTGGAGAAAAGCCGTACAAGTGCACACAATGTGAATATAGTTGTCGGCGGAAAGCTAATCTTAATATTCATTTGAGGACACACACTGGAGAAAAACCGTACATGTGCCCACAGTGTGGATATAGTTGCAGTCAAATTGGGAACCTTGCTGACCATTTAAGAACGCACACCGGGGAAAAGCCATACAAGTGTCCACATTGCGAATATAGTGCCCGTCAAAAGTCTGCTCTGAATACCCATCTGAACGTGCACACTGAAAAGAAATGTCCACATTGTGATTCTAGTTACAGTCGTAATGACGATCTCCTGAAACATATAAGTACGCACACTGGGGAAAAGCCATACAAATGCTCATTTTGTGATTCTAGTTTCTGTAGTAAGCCAGAACTTGCTGATCATGCCAGAACACATCGAGAAAAGATATTCAAATGTTCTATTTGTGATTACACATCTGATAAGAGGTCCAGTGTTAATCACCATGCTAAAGTACACACCCTACAAGAAAAGCCATACAAATGCTCGTTTTGCGATTATAGGTCAGTTTCACAACATGTAATAACTGAACATACCAGAAAACACACTGGAGAGAAGCCACACCACTGTCACCTTTGTGGTTATCGTTTCAGTTATAAGTCTGTTCTTATTGAACATGTGAAACTTCACGGAGAAAAGTCACACAAATGTCCAATCTGTGATTATAGGGCAGTTAGAAAAAGCTACATCAAACAACATCTCCGGACACACTCCACAGAGAAACCGTACAAATGCTCTCTTTGTGATTATAAGGCTGCTTCTAAATATGAGGTTACTATACACACCAGAAAACACACCGGTGATAAGCCTTACGAGTGCCCTCAATGCGATTATAGAGCCACCCTGAGGTGTCATGTTCAAATACACATGAGAAGGCACACTGGAGAGAAACCATACAAGTGCTCACATTGTGATTATCGATCCGTGACCAAGAAGACCCTCAATGCTCATTTGAGAACACATACCGGAGAAAAGCCATACAAGTGCTCACATTGTGAATATCGTTCCAGTTTCAAGTCTAACCTGGTTGTTCACTTGAGAAAACATGCCGGAGAAAAGTCATATTCTTGTTCATTGTGTGATCATATCTTCTCTGACGTTGACAGTCTTCATGTTCATATGAGTCTTCATTCAGATGAGAAGCCTTAACGGTTTGGTGTAACATTGAAAATCATCGAGGACATACATTGAGCATAAACCACACTAGGTTCTCTTCCTGCAATTTTAGCTTTAGCAATAATCGTGTTCTTGTTCAGTCAATCATGGGGTGTCGTAGGTTGGACAATCTTTGTCGCATTGCGCTTGCGGGGCCCTCCGTGCATATTACGTTTCAACATGCAAAATGGCATGACCTCACTGCACAAATACTTGAGGAATTTCATGGCAATCGATCCGTGACCTTTTTATATTAGGACTACAGTTTTCGTTTATGTACGCCCGTCGATAGGTGATGACGTATATTGTGATCACGAGTTCTGTCTGTTTGTCCGTTTGTCTGTATGTCTGTCTATCCATCCGTCTGTCTGTTCGTCTGTTATCTTTTGCTTGTCCGTACGACATCTTCAGTACCTGGTACCATGTCATAGATTGGTACCAACCTTTAGGTATAGCTTACCCGTGGCTCAAAGAGGAAACCTAATCATTAAAGGTCAAGGTCACTGTGATTGAAAATACAGTAAATACAGCACAGTTCAGACACGATGTGGAATGGGATGGCGAAGAAGTTGAAGCCTGTTGATTTTTACCCCTCTAACAAGTTGGACCGACGGGTATTGTCTGCTTGCTCTGCCCGTACATTTGTCTGTACATATTGCTTGTTAACACAATTTCTCTTGAATGATTGCAGGCAGGCTTTCTAAATTCATATAACATATACAACTGGCAATGGGTCAAAGGCCTAGTAAACATGACTGACCTTGACCTATTTTATCCGCATTAGATCTGCCCTGTTACGAGTAGGTACATATATTTCATCAGAGTCAAAATTTAGTTAATACAATACGTTTCATAGGCTCATATTTAGGCATGCACCATTGTGCACGAGCGCATATTGAGGCCCATAAAGCTCTTGTTCAGTTTCATAGCCGGGATATTGATATAGTTTAGAGGTTGTTCTGACGTTCGTTCCAATAAATAGTTCGCATTTAAAGTTAGTATGAAATCCGATTATTACGCTGGTCCGAATAAACCTCGATTGTAGATAGACAGACGGACAGTTTGTCCGATTCTCTGGGGATATGGCCAAGTAAAGGCCAGCATAGACTTCGTCACCAAGCTGACGTCACAGACTCGCTCGATAACAATGGGTGACTGGGTACTGTTTTGGCTGGGCTGATCAGTGTCCAATAAGGAACTGTTGGCATTCTCGTGTCCTGGCACCTGTAGGCACCATCGTGATATGACTGAAAAATTGTTGAAAACGACGTTAATTCCTACTCAATAACTCGATAACAATGGTTCATACTTCGTGTAAGGATCACGTGACAATAACCAAGTCTGGAGAGAGCAATGTAACTAGACTGGGCTTTTTCACTGGATTGTTCAAATGTCTTTGGCAATTTAGATGCTTACATGAAGTATCTGTCATTATATATCTCCTAATCTTTAATTCCACAGTGAGTATATATGACCATACATTGATGCTCTTCTAGCTTAGCATTATGTACATGTAGCACGTGTATAAACCAGGACGCCTATTTAGCTTGTATAATTTAAGATATATTCGATGGGAAGTAGAGTGTAACTATTGACGCTTGAACTGATTACCTACTTGCATATATAGCTGATGTGAGTTTTGATTAACATGTATATAGAATAAGGACTAATAGATATATTGAATAACGGCTTAAAGCGTAACTGATGCTTGTAATTTGCCTGTATACAGCCCAAATTTTAAAATACAAGGTTATAGCGCAAGTATTGATGCTAAGATAGAATGATACATGTATACACTTGTTATGATTTTATTATGTATGGCGGATTTCACGCAAAACCGTACCACTAACTCCCATTTCTGTCTGTCCTTGACGGACTATGACATTAGTAACAACAATAACTTGGAAAACATCATAAACAAACAATGTTCCCTGTACTTATTATGTAAAATGTGTCAATGATTTGCATAAGATGAAAATAAACAGGCGCCCCTATGAATTCTTTGTACAATTTTTAGTTAAGCGGAACAAAACACAAATGACATTAATAACATTACATTTGTTACTAATGTCATTTGTCCGTCAAAATCTCTTTTGTATATGTACAAGAAATTTCTTATAACAG